>PVIU01003619.1:0-138568 GCA_004026605.1 Ondatra zibethicus
TCTTCTTTTTTGTAGTAGGCAGTGTTTCTCTGTGTAGACCCAGCTGTCCTGGAACTCAAGCTATAGACCAGGCTGGCCTCAACTCAGAGATCCGCCTACCTCTGCTTCTCCAGTACTGAGACTAAAGGTGTGCGCCATTTTTGTAGTTTTTATGTGGAGACAGACTACAATTAAATTTCCCAGCCTTGCCTGGAGTTTGCTCTATAGTTCAGGAAGTTCTTAACTTGTACACCCTGGCCTCAGTCCTTTAAGTAGCTAGGATTGAAAAGTATATCATCTGATCTGACTTCATTTTAGTTTTATGGTGCTGAGCATCACACCCGTGGCCTTGTACATAGGGGGAAGCCTTCTACCCCTGCTGCATCTCTAGTCTTAAAACTTCTTTAATTGTTTAACACATGTGTCTCATGACTTAGCAATTCTGCCCTAGGTTGTAAATACAAAAACTGAATACATGTAATCACAGGAAATCATGTTTGAGAATCAGCTTTATTAAAACCCAAATAAAGGAAGGGAGGCCCATGCCTATAATTCAGCCACTCAGGAAGCCAAGCAGTGTAATCATGAGTTCAGGGCTCACCTGGGCTACATAGAGACCTTGTCTCAAAAAAGAAGAGCAAATTACCAAGTGAAACGGTTGTGCACAGATTGGGTGAGTGGATAGAGAGTGTAGTGTGCACACTTGGATGATATTCCACAATGAAAGGAAATGAAAGCATTATTCGAAGTGATATAGCCAGTCACAAATATTTATACTGGATTGGAGACAAGCCCCAACATAGCAACATAAAATAATGCCATGTTTACTTTGAAACAGGGTCAAAGGTAGTGAACAAGAGCAAAGGGGCCTGAGGAAAGTCCTTTGGGAAGTAGTGGGGAGTGTTCTAGATCTGACGTGGTGGCAGTTGAATGCCTTGAGAATTTTCTCAGACTTTCTAAACCATACACAGTTGTGGTCTGAGGCTTCAAATCAACCCAAGCAGACACAAGAAGTTCCCACAAGGCAAGATTTAATGCAGGGCAGCAAAAAGAAGGGGGTGGTGGTGGAAGAGGCTGATAGATCAGGGCCGCAGGACAGACTCAGGAGCTGAACTGCAATGCTGAATGACAGTTGAAGCAAGTATTTACACACAAAAATCACAAACATTTGTTGCTAAGTTACAGTTACAATCTTCACCAATCAGGACTTAGAGATTAGGGGCTTCCTCGAATATTCCATCATTGTCAACCGACATACAATTTAAGCCTTTCGGTTCAACCAACCAGATTTATTTGTTCCTTCTGTTGTTAGAAACAGTTGTAATGTTTCTAGAGAACTGAAAATGCATAACGACTATTTCTATGATTTAAGGAAGAGCTAGGTCAGCTATTGGAAGGTTCCCAGTTCCCCTTGGGGCTTGGGAACCTGAACTTTGTTTCACCCTGTAGGTAAAATGGAGTCTGAAGTCAAAATGTTAGTGCTTAGGACAAGGTGCTTTTTGCCTGTTCCCAACAATACCTAAAAGAGATGACTTGCAACTAAGCAGTCCACAGTAGTCTGACTCTACAGTTCATGGGTAGAGCACTTGCCTAACACGCACAAGCCCTAAGATCAAGTCCTAGGCCCACAAAAACAATCCACACTCATGCCACTTAAAACGAGATAATTATTAAAAGGCCAGAACATATTCTGACTCCCCGTTGAAAGTTTAGTGTGTATGTGCAGAACTGAAAAGCAGAAACAAGCTAGCAGTAGGAACGTTAATAAATGCTCTACATATAGAACGGAAACAACCTGCCGGGTTAGTCTCAGGAAAATCTTCCCTGTCCCCAGTTCAAGTCAGCAGGGACTTAATATTGTCCTTGGAATTCCATTGTTTAAACATTCTACCAGCAGAGGGCACAAGGTGTAATCCTTGAGACCCACGGCATAGACCTGTTTCTCAGCACACACCAAATCGGTGGGCATCCTGACCCTGGATTTGTCAATCTACAAAACTGTGCATATTTTACTGTTTGTATGCAGGGAGCCATACGCTTGCATCCTCGCAGTTTGGAGGTAAACAAATTCCATATATGGCAATGCTTCAGGACTGAGCGTCCAGGCGCTTCCCGCATGCGCAAATAACCTGAAGTGTCCCTAGCCAATCCCGAGAATTCTGGTGCCAGCAGGACTTAGCAGCCAATCAAGGCGCAAGTTGCGTCATATCTCCCTATATAAGCAGCCGCCATGTTAGACCTCGCTCTCTCTCGCCTCCACTCTCCCTTCAACCTAGAGGCTCTCCGGCCTCTCGTTTTTTCCTCAACCGAGTGCTCTCCAATAAAGCATGATCGGGAAGAATCCTGAGTCTGGCTGTTCATTCCGCTGGTCGGGGTCAGCCAGATTTGTAAGTTACTAAGGTTATGTTTTTTGTTTGTTTGTTTTGTTTCTGAGATGTGGGTCTTGTTATCATGCCCTGGTCTTATATAACCCTACTGTATCTGCCTTCAAACATCTGAGGACCCAGACACTAAGAGCACAATTTGTAGTTTATTGTCCATTGGGAACATCATTCTCAGAGAGGACATGGGATTTTAACAAAATCAGTCTCCTGTAGCCAACAATCCCTATTCTGCTTCACTGAAGAGGGTTTCAGGCTTGGGGAAGAGGAGAGTGAGGATGGGGTTAGAAGATGATGAGAGGGATGAAAGAAGGAAGGAAGGTAGGAAGAAAAAGGGAGAAAGGAAAGCGAGTAAGTAAGGATGCTAGTCCCAGTGAAGCGTTATAGCAGATGGAGGCCTTTGGGGCTCACATATCCATAGTTTTATTGAGCCTAATAAAAGTTTGCCCAGACATATGAGGAATAATGCGCAGAGGGTTTGCAATACAAATCTGAAAGGAAAAATGCTGAGGTTAGAAATGCTTGTGTGAGTGTTGAAACAAATGAAAATAAATAAATGGATTGTTTAAGCTCAAGATGACCTCATCTGCCTTCAACCCTGTGCATCTTTGCTGTCACAGAACATTAAAACTCTGAGAGCTTGTCTTGAGCCCCCTTAAGCTCCAGGATCTTCTAGGGCAGAGTCTTCATCCAGAACTGCAGCCTTCAGCCCACAGGGCTTAGCCAGCAGCAGGGTGGATGTTCATCTGCAGGTTCTGCTCATCATGGACCTACTTCAGCCAGTAGAGAAGACTCTCACTGTTGGGGTTCCTCTTGGTATACTACCCAGCAGGGAATAGTAAGGTCACTCTCATCATGGACCTACTCTGGCCAGTAGGGCAGACCCTCACTGTTGGGGTTCCTCTTGGTATACTACCCAGCAGGGAATAGTAAGGTCACTCTCATCCAAAGCCTGATCCCTTGATTTGGGTCAGAGCAGTGGATAAGCAGGCCAAGGGCCAGAGGGGACAGATGGACTGGTACTGATATTGAATACGAGTGTCATCCACCAGTGTTGTCTTCATATGAAGCCAGGAAAGCTGTCTAGTTTTGTGTCTCGCTCTCAGAGGGAAAATCTAAAGAACAGAACCGCAATACTGTGACTCACCCACCAGGCCTCTGTGGGATGAGCAGTAACTGAAAGCCAGAAGGTGTCTGCCTCAGTGTGCCCTGGGATGGAGAAGACTAGTGTGTGATTAAGGATCCGTGCATGCTAATGAGGCACACCCACATGGAGGCCCTGGATGGAGACCCAACCATAGGAGGTTGAGCGGTATGTTCTCACCCATGTCTTGCAAAGTTGGTCCAGTATTTCATCCTCCTCCTGTTCAACAGCTGCTCCTCATCAGTGAGGTTAACTGCAGACCAAAGGGACAAAGGCCCAAGTCCTAGATACCTCATTCAGGTGCCAACTCATGCTCTAATATAGCAACCACAGCAGGAACCTGAACCCTAGGCCTGGTGTATACTCTCTTCCTTCAGCACTCAGAATCCAGGATCCATCCAATCCTCTACTTGAATTCTCTCAGGTTCACTCCTACCCTAGTGTGCTCTCATTCCTTCTAGCATAAGCTAGACTAGGAAAGGTTCATATTCTAATCTTGGTATAGGTTGTTGTTTTCAGCTCAGAAATGGTGAACACTTGATTCCATTCTCTCCCAGAGCCTCCGTTTCCCCAGATGCACTGAGAGCTCAGTAATCCCTCCAGAATCCATCTGGGGCTCCATTCAGCTCAAGGAAAACAAGAAAGACTCACACCTCATGCTCCAGAGATGGGATTCAAAGACAAAAAGGAAGGTGATGATTATGGTCACCTTCTTGTGGGATGGCCTGACATGCTTGGTGAAGCTGGGCTGGTGCTGGAACTCATAGAAGCAGACAGGAGCATGGGAACGTGGGAGTGTGGACACATGTTGGCATAATGATTTCTCACATGGAGCTTTCTCACCTAACCTTCAGTGAAAAGAAACCTTGCTCTAAAGTTATCTGGAATCACAGTTGAGTGGTGAGCTCCAGGCTAGAGTATTGGCTATGGGAAACCTTTTGTTCAACAGTAACCCTGGCATTCCCAGATGAGCAGCTTTGACAAGATATAGTAAATAACATATTTCCTCTTCTGGACCTGGATAAGACGTCACTCTTTTACACTAGACATAAGGATTTACTGAGGTCAGTGTCTTCAGGTGCCTGGTGAAGGTGTGAGTCAGGTCTGGACGCTACGCTGCTTACCTGGGACCCACAGCTCGGAGCTCCCCGTCCTTGGTCTTGTTTACAGATGTACTCACGCTGAAAATGTGCTACTTGGAGGTCCGGGGTCAAAAACATGAAGTCTCCCATCAACTCTTTGAACTGTGCTTGGAGGTTCTGGTAGACCTCAACATCTCCCACATGCTCTTCCAGTAGCAGGTCACTACACTCAGGAGACAGCATCTATGCCAGGAGGAATCAGGAAGAGTGATGTTGGATAGGCCCTTGGATAGGTAGGCAGCAGCCTCCAAGTAAGGAATGTGGCCAGGGATGAGACAGGGTACAGGCAGAAAGCTACAAACATTGGGTGAGCCCACACAGAAACACACACACACTAGCCATTATTTTATGCATGGCAACCAATAAGCATATATGGGAACCCTCTCTATCAGGACAGGAGCCAAGGTCTCCCACTTTCTGTGCTGCTCTGCTCTTCAGAACAGCTGGCAGGGTCTCTTTGGTTCTGTTCTTTATGACATGATCAAGGCCCATGAACTGGCAGGTAGAGGAGAGTCTTAAATATAGGATTGGTTGGATCTAGATCAATGTATCTCTTGGTCCCATCACTCACCATTTGAACTTAACTTTCCAAGGGCTTAGAACAAGATCTCACCATGGGGACTCCCCAGCCAAATTTGTCACTGTCAATACCAATGATGCTGGGGACAGGGTGAAAATCCACAGAGGCCAACAGCTCCTGAGGGTGTCCAGGTAGGAACATCCCATCATTCATCACTCCAGGGATCATCTTGAGGACCTATAGGAATGTGCTGTAGATCAATCACATAAATATTCTAATGCCTGTTGATTACCCACACTGTTTCCCCATTTCCTATCTCTTCACTGTTTCCAGTGAAGAAACTGGACTTCAAACTAGCCTATTTGTTATTTCTGTACACAATACTAAAAGGACAGCTAACCATGGAGACCTGGTAGTAAGTACTGGCAAGCGCACATCCTGGTGACCAGGTCCTCCAACCCACGCAATTCTCCCAACCTGGTCGATAGCCAGAATCTCTGCTTACTCTTGTCTCATAGGCCTCACATCCAAATTGGTTGGTCACCGTCTCTCAAAGGAACAGGCAGTGGGTGGCTCATCCCTTCCACCAGGGAGCAGAGTTTCCTTGATTCCAAGTAGATGTCATTGCCCCTAAATACCACATCCTGCTGTTTGCTGTGTATGAAAGGACTTAAGTGGAATTGTTCACATTTTTTGTGGCTCAGAGGTGACAGCAGGGACAGGTTTTTGGCTCTTGTTTTGTTTTGGTGTGTTCGGTATTCATGTGTAACAATGTGTATGGTGGGCCATGCCTTGTCTGTGAAGTTCAGAGAACACCCTCAGGTGTCACTTGTCACCTTACCCCTTGTTTGCATTTGTCTACAACAGCTTAGCTGAACTATGACCTTCCAGGGATTCTACTCTCTCTACTTTCCATCTCTGCATAGGAGCACTGTGTTTACTGACACATAGTACCACCTCTAGCCTTCTGTGTTCTCTGGGGATTTGAACTTGGGGCCTCACACTTGCACGGCAAGTATTTTTTACCAGCTGATCCTTTCCCTCAATACGTGTCTTGGTTAAATTTTTTTTGTTAAGTTGACACAAGCCAGGGTCCATCTGGAAAAAAATAAACTTCAGCTGAGAAAATGCCTTATTAGACTGGCCCATAGACAAATCCAGGCATTTTCTTTCTAAGTGACTGATGCAGGAGTGCCCATCCCACAGTGGGCAGCGCCACCCATGGGCAGGTGTCCTGGGCTGCATAAGAAAGCAAACTGGGGAAGCCATGGGTTACAAGCCAGTAAGGAGTGCTCCTCCCTGACTTTTGCTTGAGTTCTGGCCTCCAGGGACCTGTCTGAGTGCCTACTCAACTTCCCTTCAAGATGGACTATAAACTGTAAACTGAAATAAACCTTTTATTCTTCAAGTAGCATGGTCTTTATCACAGCAATAAGAAGCAAACTAGGAAACCATGCATATGTGTTTTTGCCAATGATGGGAGCCACTGGGCACAGTTTCTCTGTCACATAACATACTCAGCATACATAAAGCAGAGGGGGACACTTTCTAAATTTTATGCCTTTCAGAAATTAATGGGAAGAAGCTATTTCCCATGATCCTTGTTTTCTTTACTTAACATCATATCAGAGTACCAGAGACTAGGACTGAAGTAGCAAAGTAGGGACTGGTATATGTTGTAGGAGGAAGCCAATTGTTTGTTCCTGGCTGCTCAGCTCCGAAATAACCACATAGAAACTAAATTATTTAAATCATTGCTTGGACCATTAGCTCTAGCTTCTTATTTGCTAACTCTTCATCTTAATTTAACCCATCTCCTTTAATCTGTGCATTACCATGAGGTTGTGGTCTACCAGCAAAGTTTCAGCGCATTTGTCTCCAGTGGAGGCTCCATGGCTTCTCCTTGACTACACCTCCTTTCTCCCAGCATTCAGTTTAGTTTTCTCTGCCTAGCTCTATTCTACTCTATCACAGGCTCAGGACAGTTTCTTTATTAACCAACGATATTCACAGCATACAGAGGGGAATCCTACTTCAGGTATAGATGAGGGCACTCACTGTGTAGACCACCTCAGATGTGTCAGAGATAAGCTCAGACAGCAGGGCCACTCCACTCTGCATGATGGCTCTGTGGAAGAGTCCTTTGGACATAGGGGACACAACAAGTGAAGGCACGTTTCTTCCTCCTGCTGAAGCACCAAAAATAGTGACCTGGCCAGGGTTGCCTCCAAAGTGGGCGATATTCTGCTGGACCCAGCACAGGGCAGCCACTTGGTCCGGGCAGCCACTTGGTCCAGGTAGTCCCAGTTGCCTGTGGCATGCTGGTCTCCAGTGCTGGGAAGTGTCAGGAACAGGAATTACAGGTCTGTCTATGTTCTATTCAGACCCCATTGTCCAGCCCAGTTGCAGGCTTACCTGAAGAAGCCAAGGATACCCAAGCGATACTGAATAGCAAACATTATTATATCCTCAGTAGCAGCCAGTATGGATCCATTAGTCATGGAAGCCATTCCTATAACAAGTGCACCACCATGGATCCACACAATCACCTGGAGACATCAACACAGATGATAAGAGGTCCTCACCCAGCCCAAGCTCATCTGGACTGCCTACTATTATCAACTGCTCTGCCTCTGTGCAGGTCTATCTACACATAGATCTCAGGATTTCAGGACATGGTCCACAGATGGGGTACTCTAGGCCTATAAGCATATTTCCAACCCACTTGCCTACCAGGAAATATCAGCATGGATTAATGGCTCTAAATCACAAGTAATGACATCATCACTCTCAGACTCATCAAAGTGGAGCAAACAGGAGTGTCTCCATGTGTGTCTTTCCTGATTGCTAATCAGAAGAGACATCAGATTCTATTGGCATAATAGATAACCTGAACTAGAAATTTTGGTGATGTCAATATGCAACCCTTTGAACATGCTCTGGAGTGGGTCTGCCAGGTTCAAGTTGGTAGAAGAATTTCTGGTTTAATCAAAGACCTAGAGCTCCCTACCCCTCAGAGCCCCAGAGCTCCGAGTCACACACCCAGGTTTAGCAGTTCAACATGGCTGGGATGACCTTCTTGACCCCAATAAGGTAAGACTACTTATCAGGGTATAAACTAGAGTGCAGTTCAGAATTACTGTGTCCCTTCTAATCTTCCAGAAAAGAAACATCTTCTTTCCCCAGCTGATGATATCCTGACACTCACAGGTAGGTTAGAGCCCTCACAGGCATGAGCTGGTGTGTAGATGTTGAGGTTTAGGCATAGCTCCTCAGTCACAGAGGTGGGATGCATGAACAGCTCCATCTCCTTAGCACACTCTAAAGTCATTATATCAGTCTGCAGACACCTGGTGAAAATAGAAGACAGTCCAAGATATGCGGTGGTCAAAACTGAATTTTAGTTAAATCTGAATTATCTCTCAGCCACCTTCAGCTACTGCTTTCCATGATTTCCTGCTAACATCTGACCCCTCTCTGAAGTCCCTTCCTGCCAAGATAAAGGCCACCAGCTCTGTGGAATGGGAATGGAACAGTACTTTTAGGGAGGCCTCTGGTTGGGTAGTAGCGCCCTGAGGGCTAGAATATGGGGACTGCTGCCATCCTCTACGAGATGATCGCCTTCCTGTACTGACACGCATCACCACTGTGCTATTTAAATCCTGGGGTGGGGGTTCATGTTCATTTTGACTGTTGACTGACACAATGTGGAATCACCTGGAAAAAGAATCCTAAAGAGGGATTGTCTAGATCTGGTTGGCTTGTGGGCATGCCTGTGGCAAATTATCTTGATATTATTCTTTTATGAATACTTCCTGTTGTATGAAGTACTATTTCCTGGGAAGGGGCTTCTGGATTGCCTAGGAACGGAGAGAGTAAGTGAAGCTTCCGCAGGCATGCGTGTGTCCTTTAGGCTGTGCTCCTGGTTAGGGATGGGATGGGATCGGCTCCCTTACACTTCTGCCCTGTGGTTTCCACCTGTGGATGATTATTTCCTGGAATTGTGACCCATAGTAAAATCTTTCCTCACTGCATTGTTTATTTCGGGGTCCTCTATCACAGCAACACAAAACAAACTAAGACACTTGCGTGTTGGGATTCTATGCCCACGTAGGTTCTATGGGAATGAATGGACAACACCTTACGGTGGTGAGACATTCTCCATCCCACTCCAGACGCTCATGGCACCTCCTTCTTCCACATACTTTCCAGTGGAAAGCATGTGTGCCTGTTCCTTAGTCAATGGGTCTTGGACAATAGTTGGTTGTGGTGATTGTGAAGAATGGCCTTAGCCTCTGCTCCTCCCTGCAGTACCTGCAGCTAAGTCACCACAGGTGCCAAGCTCTGACCCAGGAGCCTGGCACAGCTGTTCCTCTCTAATCCTTAGCACATCCCTCTGAAAACTGCATGGGAGATGCTCTCGGGACAGACAGAACACTGCTATGGAGCTGAGACGGAGGAAGCGCAGCAGTGTGGCCTAGAGCTCATGTCTGAGGATCCCTGGGCCCCGGAACTTACATGGCTGGATAGGAGGTCCCATATCTCACATCACTCCATCACTCCGGTGGGTCAGGGGGTGCAAAGCGCAGTGGTCCTACAGGTGGCTTAGCAAAGGGAACCCCCAGGAACGTATGGACACCAACATCACTGTCTTCCACATGGACAAGGTGTGTGTGTGTGTGTGTGTGTGTGTGTGTGTGTGTGTGTGTGTGTGTGTGTGTGTTCCTGATGGGGCTGGCTGAGCCCTAGCCTGTAGGTGAAGAAAAGCCATCAGTTGTGACCACACTTGGAAATTCCTACCTCATTGTCACAGAGTTACACGGGGAAGGTAACTTGGGTCCTCTCAGTTCAGCTGTGGGATGTGATGAGGGCTTCTGGATTTCCTAGCGCTGGAAACCTTCTCCTTTGGTCATCTTAAAAACTGACAACAAGGTGGAAGGCCCAGAGCAGCTTGGCATTAGGAAGGATTTATTGCCATGATCCAAGGTCAGTAGGAGCTCCAGCCACAACCACACACAGAGGAGGGACATGTTCCTCCTGCTCTTCTGTCCCTGCTGGCTCCTCAGTACATGGTAACCCTATGTATCTCTGACCCTCTTTGTACCACAGGGCCCATCCTGTGGACTTTAGGAGGCATTCGGGGGTGCACATATCCCCTTTCATCTATCATCTCCACCAGCTCCTCCCTCCCTGGTGCCTTCCCTCCCACAAGCTCAGCCTCTGACTGCAGACTGGGCAGCTCTGACCCTGGTCCCCTCTGCTCGCTTAGACAGTCTCACCATGCACGTGGAGGAGGAGAAGCAGGAGCCCACAGGCCACAGCAAACAGCCAACCAGGAAGTCTATCAAGTGGCATATTGAATCCCAGGCCTAAGTCTTTGCTGCTACAAGATGAGTCTCACAACTACAAGAAACAGAACAGGTAGGCCTTGAGCAGGCAGGAATTTATACCTTTTGGGGTGTAGGTGTGGAAATTTGGTTGAGTGGGGCAAAGTTCTTATTGCAGCAGAACTGATAAGGCAGAAGTCAACAGGGAGCCAATAGCCAGCAGACAGGACAAAGGCAACATGACATGGCATCTGAAGTTCTTCTGGAATGCCAGGTTCCCCGTCCTTGAACATGGAGTCACCATGATCCCTGGCCCTTTTACCCACCAACCCAATGTGGTATAGGAGTGAAGGTCAGGGAAGAGAAAGCCGTAACAGGAGAAGCCGCGGGGCTTCTGTGCATAGGAACACACTCAAGATGCCACAGATGGAGAGAATTGAGAGGGCAGGAGCTCAAGTGTGACCTCATCCTCAGGACACCTCTGTGCTGCCAAGGCTCATAAAGTAATGAGAGCATTGTCAGGTCCCTTGTTCCTTATGCTGATCTTAGGGTCTGCAGGTCCCTTCCCTATTAGGTCGTGCTGGTTTCACTGGTAGACACTGGAGGCTCTTCTGCCTCCACCTTCATAATGTAGGTACTCACATCGCCAGCTCCTACTGAGACAACTTCTCAGTCATTTATTTAGTCACTTGACAAACGTTTTACTGGGTATTCATTTCCCACATTTGCTCATGTATTGTGTGCCTGGATGTATTTATCCACGTGTCTGCTCAAATTCATCACGTACATGTCAGAAGAAAATTTATAGTAGTCAGTTCTCTCTTTCCACCATATGGGTCCAGGGACAAAACTTAGGTTGTTATGCTTGACAGCAAGCTCCTTAACTAGCTAAGCCACTGGCCAGCCCTCACCTGACGTTTGGCAGGGTGCACGAGCATACAAGTCCAAAAGCAGGTGTCTCAGAATCACAAGAACACTAGTAAGCTGCAGCATCCAGAAGTTCACACCTAGCTACACCTGGCTTCCTGGGGGATGGTGTGGGAGTCAACTTTGAATAGTTTTTGGTTTTAATTATTTATTTTTTTAAAAACAATCTTTTCTCATTTTACATACCAATCCCAGTTCCCAATCCCTGTCCTTATCCTGCCCCCCCTTCCCTGCTCTCAAGCCCCCACTCACTCCTCAGAGGGTAAGGCTTCCCATAGGGAGTCAACAAAGTCTGGCACATCATTTTGAGACCCTTCCCCCTATATCTAGGCTGAGCAAGGTACCCTCCAAAGAGAATGGGCTTTTAAAAGCCAGATCATACACTAGGCATAAATACTGGTCATACTGCCAGTGACCCCACAGACTGCCCCAGCCACACAACTGTCACCCACATTCAGAGGGCCCAGTTTGGACCTATGCTGTCAGCTCGGAGTCAGTGAGTTCCTACTAGGTGTATCTCCACCATGGTCTTGACCCTTTGCTCATATTATTGCTCCTCCCTCTCTTCAACTGGAATCTGGGAGCTCAGTCCAGTGCTAGCTGTGGATCTCTGCATCTGCTTCCATCAGTTGCTGGATGAAGTTTCTATGATGATAATTAAGGTAATAGTCAATCTGATTACAGAGGAAGGCCAGTTCAGGCACCCTCTCCACTATTGCTTAGGGTCCTAGCTGGGATAATCCTTGTGGATTCCTGGGGATGCCTTCCCACCAGCAATGGATGAGGGTTCCCTTTACTTCACATCCTCACCATCATAAGCTATCATTGGCATTTTTTATTTTAGCCAACCTGACAGGTGTAAGATGGTATCTGAAAGTTGTTTGGGTTTGTATTTCCCTGATAGCTAAGGAAGTTGAACATTTCCGTATCTTTTGACCATTTGAAATTCTTCTGTTGAGAATTCTGTTTAGTTCAGTACCCCATTTTTAATTGGGTTATTTAGAATTTTAATGTCTAATTTCTTGAGTTCTTTATATATTTTGGAGGTCAGTCCTTTGTCTGATGTGGGGTTGGTGAAGATCTTCTCCCATAGTAGGTTGCCTTTTTGTCTTATTGACAGTGTCTTTTGCTTTACAGAAGCTTCTCAGTTTCAGAAGATCCCATTTATTCATTGTTGCTCTTATTGTCTGTGCTACTGGGGTTATACGTAGGAAGTGGTCTCCTGTGCCCATGTGTTGCAGACTACTTCCCACTTTCTCCTCTATCAGGTTCAGTGTGGTCAGATTTATATTGAGGTCTTTAAACCATTTGGACTTGAGTTTTGTGCATGGTGATAGATACGGATCGATTTCATTCTTCTACAGGTTGACATCCAGTTATGCCAGTACCATTTGTTGAAGATACTTTCTTTTTTTCCATTGTATAATTTTAGCTTCTTTGTCAAAATTCAGGTCATAGGTGTGTGGATTAATATCTGGGTCTTCAATTCAATTCCATTGGTCAACGTCTCTGTTTTTATGCCAATACCAAGCTGTTTTCATTACTATAACTCTGTAATACAGCTTGATGTCAGGGATGGTGATGCCTCTGGAAGTTCCTTTATTGTATTGGATTGTTTTGGCTATCCTGGGTTTTTAGTTTTTCCATATAAAGTTGATTATTGTTCTCTCAATGTCTGTGAAGAATTGTGTTGTGATTTGATGGGGATTGCATCGAATCTATAGATTGCTTTTGGCAGGATTGCCATTTTTACTATGTTGATCCTTCCTAACCAAGAGCATGGGAGATCTTTCCATTTTCTGGTATCTTCTTCAATTTCTTTCTTTAAAGACTTAAAGTTCTTGTCAAATAGGTCTTTCACTTCCTTGGTAGTGTTACCCCAAGATACTTTATGCTGTCTGTGGCTATTGTGAAAGGTGATGTTTCTCTAATTTCTCTCTCAGCTTCTTTATCCTTTGTTTATAGGAGGGCTACTGATTTTTTTTTTTAGTTGATCTTGTATCCTGCCATATCACTGAAGGTATTTATCAGCTGTAGGACTTCTCTGGTAGAGTTTTGGGGGGTCACTTATGTACACTATCATATCATCTTCAAATAACGAAAGTTTGACTTCTTCTTTTCCAATTTGAATCCCCTTGATCTCCTTATGTTGTCTTATTGCTATTGCTAGAACTTCAAGCACTATATTGAAGAGCTATGGACAGAGTAGACAGCCTTGTCTTGTTCCTGATTTTAGTGGAATTGCTTTGAGTTTCTCTCCATTTAATTTGATGTTAGCTGTCGGCTTGCTGTATATTGCTTTTAGATATGATCTTTGTATCCCTAATCTCTCCAATACCTTTATCATGAAGGGGTGTTGAATTTTGTCAAATGCTTTTTCAGCATCTAATGAAATAATCATATGTTTTTTCTTTCAGTTTATTTATATGATGGATTACATTGATAGATTTTCATATGTTGAACCAGCCCTGTATCTCTTGGATGAAGCCTACTTGATCATAATGGATGATTTTTCGATGTGTTCTTGGATTCGGTTTGCCAGTATTTTATTGAGAATTTTTGCATCGATGTTCATGAGTGAGATTAGTCTGTAATTCTCTTTCTTGGTTGAGTCTTTGTGCAGTTTTGCCATCAGGGTAACTGTAGCTTCATAAAAAGACTTTGGCAATGACTCTTTTGGTTTCTATTATGTGGAACACATTGAGGAGTATAGGTATTAGCTCTTCTTGGAAGTTCTGGTAGAATTCTGCACTAAAACCATCCAGCCCTGGGCTTTTTTGTTGTTGTTGTTGGGAGGTTTTTGATGACAGCTTCTATTTCCTCACAACTTATAGGTCTATTTAAATTGCTCACCTGGTCTTAATTTAATTTTGGTATATGGTATCTATCTAAAAAATTGTCCATTTCTTTTATATTTTCCAATTTTGTGGAGTACAGTCTTTTGTAGTAAGACCTAATGATTCTCTAAATTTCCTCAGTGTCTGTTTTTATGTCCCCCCTTTCATTTCTGATTTTGTTAATTTGTGTGTTCTCTCTCTGCCTTTTGACTAGTTTGGATAAGGGTTTATCAATCATGTTGATTTTCTCAAAGAACCAGCTCTTTGTTTCATTGATTCTTTGAATTGTTTTCTTTTTTTCTATTTTGTTGATTTTAGCCCTCAGTTTGATTATTTCCAGTCTTCTACCCCTCCTGGGTGAGTTTGCTTCTTTTTTTTCCCTAGAGCTTTCAGGTGTGCTGTTAAGTCGCTAATGTGAGCTTTCTCCGTTTCCTTTATTTGGGCACTTAGTGCTATGAACTTTCCTCTTAGCACTGCTTTCATAGTGTCCCATAGGTTTGGATATGTTGTGCCTTCATTTTCATTGAATTCAAGGAAGACTTTAATTTCTTTCTTTATTTCTTCCTTGACCCATGGGTGGTTTAGTAGCTAATTGTTCAGTTTCCATGAGTTTGTAGGCTTTCTGGGGGAAGTATTGTTGTTAAATTCTAACTGTAGTCCATGGTGATCCGCTAAAACACAGGTAGTTACTCCAATTTTTTTGTATCTGTGGATGTTTGCTTTGTTACCGAGTATGTGATCAATTTTAGAGGTTTCATGAGGTGCTGAAAAGAAGGTATATTCTTTTCTGTTTGGGTGGAATGTTTTATATATGTGTGTTAAATCCATTTGATTCATTACCTCTGTTAGTTCTTTTATTTCTCTGTTAAGTTTCTGTCTTGTTGACCTGTCAATTGGGGAGAGAGGAGAATTGAAATCTCCTACTATTAGTGTGTGGGGTTTGATGTGCGATTTAAGTTTTAGTAATGTTTCTTTTATATATGTGGGTGCTCTTATATTAGGGCCATAGATATTCAGGATTGAGACATCATCTTGATGAATTGTTCCTGATATGAGTATAAAGTGTTCATCTCCATCTCTTCTGATTGATTTTAGTTTGAAATCAATTTTCTTAGATATTAGGTTAACCACACGCACTTGTTTCTTAGGTCCATTTGATTGGAAAACCTTTTCCCAACCCTTTTCTCTGAGGTAGTGTTTGTCTTTGAGGTTGAGGTATGTTTCTTGTAAACAGCAGAATGCTAGATTCTGTTTTTGTACATTCTCTTAACCTGTGCCTTTTTATAGGTGAATTGAGTCCATTGATTTTAATCAATATTAATGGCCAGTGATTGTTAACTCTGGTTATTTTTTGGTGGTAGTGTTTGTGTGTTTCTCTTCTTTGGGTTGTGTTGGTGGAAGATTATCAGATGTCTATGTTATTGTGGGTGTTGTTAGCTTCCTTGGGTTGAGGTTTTCCTTCTAGTACTTTCTGTAAGGCTGGGTTTGTGGATACGTATTGTTTAAATCTGTTTTTGTCATGGAATATCTTGTTTTCTCCATCAATGGTGAAAGAAAGCTTTGCTAGATATAGTAGTCTGGGCTTGCATCCATGGTCTCTTAGTGGCTGCAGCCATCTGTCCAGGACCTTCTGGTTTTCATGGTTTCCATAGAGAAGTTGGGTGTAATTTTGATAGGTTTACCTTTATATGTTACTTTACCTTTTTCCTTTGCAGCTCTTAATATTCTTTCTTTATTCTGTATGTTTTGTGTTTTGATTATTATATGGTGAAAGGATTTTTTTTATCCAGTCTATTTGGTGTTCTGTAAGCTTCTTGTACCTTCATAGGAATATCCTTCTTTAGGTTGGGAAAGTTTTCTTTTATAATTTTGTTGAATATATTTTCTGTGCCTTTGAGCTGGAGTTCTTCTCCTTCTTCTACCCCTATTATTCTTAGGTTTGGTCTTTTCATCGTGTTCCATATTTCCTCGATGTTTTGTGTTAAGAATTTATTGGATTTATGTTTTCTTTGACCAATGAGTCTATTTCCTCTATAGTATCTTCAGCGCCTGAGATTCTTTCTTCTATCTCTTGTTTTCTGTTGATTATACTTGTCTCTGTAGTACCTGTTTGTTTACCCAGATTTTCCATATCCAGCCATCCCTTGGTTTGTGTTACCTTTATTGCCTCCATTTCGGTCTTCAAGTCTTGAACTGTTTTCTTCACCTGTTTGATTGCTTTTTCTTGGTTTTCTTGGGTATCTTTGAGGGATTTATTAATTTCTTCTTTTTGTTTGTCTTCTCTTCCATTTCTTTAAGGGAGTTTTTCACTTCCTCTTTAAAGGTCTCCATCATTTTCATAAACTTACGTTTAAAGTCATTTTCTTCTACTTCTTCTGGGTGAGGATGATCAAGTCTTCCTGTTGAGAGTCCACTGGCTTCTGGTGTTACCATGTTGCTTTTTAGGATGTTGGAGGAATTCTTGCATTGGTGCCTCCCCATCTCTTCCTTCAAATGAGGCCAGCAGTGTCTTGGCGTCTTGGTCCAATCTTTGCTGTGGCTGTCTTTGTCCTTGGGAGTTTTTCTTGGTCTGCCCTCTCTTAGGTCCCCTCAACACTGGAGCAGGCTGTGTTGCATGATTCCAAGGACCTCACAGGTGAAAAGGTGGGCTTGGGTGCAGGGTGGGTTGGGGGAAAGCCCAGCAACAGGAACAGTCCCTGCTGGCTGACCAGAAAAGCCAGGGATCATGAGAACTACTAATTATCCCATCTAACAGTGAAAACACAAGGCATTTCATCTTTGAGTCAGAGAGCTAGTCATCACAATAGAGTAAACCTGTTGGTATCTTAACCTTGGACTTCATGGTCTCCAAAAGTATGAACCTGATGAAAGAGGGCATGTGATTTTGACACACCTCACCTATATGTGTTGCTGGGTCCTAATATCTTCATCGGGGAAGGGGGTGAAAAGGTGTGACATCACCAAACACAGACATAGGGAGTCAGGTAGAAGGCTTACAGCAGACTCATTTATTTAACAACAGGGAACCAACATAAATACCTTCCCAGCACTCGGGCGTTCTGATCCACTGACAGTTGACATCTCATGCTAATCTCTCATTGACTAGGCATGGTCAGGACCTCTGACAGTGCATGTTGCTAGGCACTCAGGAAACACAGCTTAGTAGATCCTTATTGGCTAGGCACAGACAGGACCTTTGACAACTCCAGGCAGACTCCTTATTGGCTCCTTTTGGCCTGGTAGGCCTTAACTTCCTACATATATGATATGGGTTCTCCTAAGAATCCATATCAACATTTTCCAACATTTCTGCTTCACTTAAAGACTGTTTTGGTCTTAGAGAAGAGGACAGTGAGGATGAGAGATTAAGGAAGATCGGAAGGGGCCTAGTCCCTGTGGACTGTGAAAAGAAATGGGTACTTTGGGGTTCACAAATCCACATTGTTCTGGGAACATTCATTGAGTGGGTCTAACTAAAGATGACCCAACTGGATAGAGTCACATGCAGAAGATTCGTGATAAATGCAGAAGAACAGACAAGTGCAGAGGTTATGTGAGTGTTAGAATCAACCCAGGTTACTCAATACATTTTGGGAACCTCAAGGTGACCCCATAAGCAGGCAACCCCACATACCATTCCTCACACAGGGCGCTAGAGCTCTATATGCTTGTCCCGGGCCCCCTGTAGCTCCTGGATCTTCTGGGGTAGAGTCTTGGTCCAGAACTGCAGCCTTCTGGCCTTCAGGGCTCGGCCCACAGCAGCCTGGATGTCCAGCTGCAGGTACTGCTCATCATCGTCCAACATGGGCCAATAGGGTAGATCCTCGCTGTTGGGGTCCCTGTGGATATGCCAGCCAGCATGGAAGAGTGAGGTCACTCTGATTCAAAGACTGATCCCCTGATTTGGGTCAGGGCAGTGGAACAATCAGGCCAATGGTTAAGGGGTCTGATGTGGCATGTTTCCTGATAAAGGGATAAAAGTGTCACACGCGAGTTTCTGCTCCACATAAGGAAAGAGAACCTGAACTATTTTATGTTTCTCTCTAAGAGACAAGATCTAAAGAACAGTTCCATAGCACTATGGCCTACCAGCCAGGGCACTGTGAGATAACCAGTGTCTGGTAGCTACAAAGAATTCATATAAACATGCTATTGGGTAAAGAAAACTCTATCATGTGATGGAAGAGCCATGCATGCTGAGATCACCACATAAAAAGGAGTCCTAGATAGGGTCCCACACCGGGAAGGTTGAGAGAGAGGTGTGTTCTCACCCATGTCTTGCAAAGTTGGCCCAGTACTTCATCATCCTCCTGTTCAGTAGCTCTTCCTCCTCAGTGAGGTCTCCTGGAGTCGTAAGGAAAATAATGTTGAAGTCCATGTCACTTCATACAACTGCCAGCTCACGCTTCATACTCCCAATTCCAGCTGCTGTCTGACCACAAACTATTGGCTTTGTTACCTCCATTCTTCCCCATGCAGTATCCCTGATCCATGCATGCCTCTAATGGAATTCCTGCCCCAATGTGCTATCCTCTCCATCACAGGCTAGACTGGCATGGGTCAAGATTCTAATCCTGGTTAATTCTTTAGGCTATGATATGGTACACATATGATTTTATTCTCTCCCAGAGCCTAGGTTTCCTCAAAAGGACTGAGAGCTCAGCAAACCCCAGGGAGTCATCTGTGACTTCATTTACTTCACGGAAAATAAAGAAGACTCACGTTTCATGCCAAAGGAGAAGGCCCCAAAGACAAAAAGAACCTCATCACCATGGTCAGCTTTCACATGGGGTGGCCTGACATCCTTTACAAAGCTGGGCTGATGTTGGAACTCATAGAAGTAGACAGGAGCGTGAGAACCTAGAGGTGGGTACAAAAGATAACTTAGTAGCCCCTCACCTGGAGCTCTTCTAATACATATTTGCTGATAAGATATCTTAATATAAAGTTGCCTGAAATCATAAGTGTTAAAGGGGAGAGAAGGTTCTAGGCTGGAGCTCTAGCTGTGGAAAAAAATATGGCAAAACAGTGCTCGTGGCCTTCCCAGCTGAATGGTTATGTCAAATCAATAGATTATCAGCAACCCATTTTCTCCTCTGTACCCAGACGTCACTCTCTTTAACTAGACATAAGACCTGGTTATTACATGGCCACAGTGCTCACCCATGGCCGACATCTCTGAGCAGCTCCCTTAAGACTTGTTACAGATGTACTCACGCTGAAAATGTGCTACTTGGAGTGCAGGGATCACAAACATGAAGTCTCCCATCATCTCTGTGAACTGTATTTGGAGGGCTTGGGGATCCTCAGTGTCCCCCATGTACTCTTCCATTAGCAGGTCACTACACTCAGGAGGCAGCATCTACACCAAGAAGAGCCGAGAAAATGAGGTTAGTTAGTCACGTTGTTGGTTAGGTAGGCAACAGCCTTTGGTATGGGGAGAATAGGGCCTGGGATGAGGTAGGCTATAAAGTAAAAAGCTTCATGCTCTGAGGTCACCCCACAGAGAATCATACATGTATACTGTAGTGGTTTGAAAGCAATTAGCCCACACAGGTAGTGGCACTATTAGGAGTAGGTATGGCCTTGTTAGAGGAAGTATGTCACTGTGGGAATAGGCTTTAAGGTCTCATATATGATTCAGTCTCATCCAGTGGTTCAGATTACTTCCTGTTGCCTGGGATTCAAGATGTAGGAGTCTCTGCTCCTTCTATAGCATCATGTCTGCTTGCACACTGCCATGTCACACCATGAGGATAACGACTAAACTGCAGAAACTGTAACCCCCCCAATTAAATGTTTTCCTTTATAAGAGTTTGTGTGGTCATAGGGTCTCTTCACAACAATAGGAACCCTAACTATAACCCTAAGACCTATACTGACTTTTGTTAATAGGAATCTTTCTGAGAAGGAAATATGAGGGACCTCTCTATTTGGACAGGACCAAATATCTCACCATTTTTTCTGCTGTATTCTTCAGAACAGCCTGCAGGTTCTCTCTAGTTATTTCCTTTATTGTCTTAGCAGAGCCCATGACCTGTGAGGCAAAAGACACTGATAAGTATGAGATCTTATGGGCATGGATTAAAGGATTAAAGATTTATTGAGTTCCCACTGCTTAGCATATGAGTCTCCAGGCTCCCAAAGTATTGAAACTGAGACTCACTGTGGGGATGATCAAACCATACTCATCATTGTTGACACCTATGATGCTGGGAACAGGGTAAAAACCCACAGAAGCCAACAACTCTTGGGGATGCCTGGGTAGGAATACCCCATCTACCACAGCAGGGATGATCTTGAAGACCTGAAAGGCATTAAAATCAATGCTGAATGTCAATGAAATACATATTCTGATCCACTGAGTTACCACCACTATTTTCTCATTTCTCACTAGTTTCAGGGTACTCTGTTCACTCTGGTAGAGAATCTACATTTAAAACAGTATATCTTGGTGTCCATATTGTACACAGAAGTAAAAAAAACACAGAGTGACCAGGTCCTTCCAGACACACAATTATACAAACCTTATTAATGACCAGAATTTCTGCTTCACTCTTGCCTCTCAGACAGTGCACCAGACCCTCTGAGTCCATGGCCTCACATCCAGACAGATTTGCCACTGTCTGTAATAAGCAGGGAAAGAGCATTCTCAGTTCCAGCTAGATGTGATTGCACCTAATTCTTATGCTTACTGTGTGTTGTATGTTGATTGGAATAAGTATAAATTCATTCCCTTTGTCTGTTGCTCAAAGGTGACAGGTATTAGTCCCCTTCCAGCCTGCATACTTGTTCTTTTTGTTTAGAGTAGTTTTATTTTTCCACTCATCTGTCTGTGTTCTGTGTATAACAGAAGAATAAATGTGACAACATTTGTATGCGAATGTTAGAGGACAATGTTCCCTTTCTTCAAGGACACCCAAACCCCTTATTTCAGACAGGATACATTCTTCTTTTGCTCCTCCTACACTAGCTGAGCTGCTATGTGAACATCCACGGATTCCCTTGTCTCTGGTTCCCACCCCACCACAGGAATATTGGAATTACAGACACATGTTACTAGGTCAATCCTTTTGTGAGTTATGGGAATTTGAACTTAGGTACTCAGGCTTGAACTCCAAGCACTTAAAAAAAACCCACTAAACCATCTCCCAAGTGCATGTTTATTTTACCAATGAAGGAAGCTGCTAGGAGCAGTTTGCTGGTCAGATAACATACTCACCCTGTACGAAGTAGATGTGAGTAGTTGCTAACCCCTGAGTTTTTAAGAAATTACTGGAAAGAAACTATTTCCCAGGTCCTTATTTTCCACCACTTATATTCCCAGAAGAATAGAGTTCCAGAAGACAAAGGCTGAGGGGGCAGACTCAGTCTATGATGGTTGAGGGCACTTACAGTGTAGACCCTCTTGTGGGTGTCAGAGATAAGGTCAGGCAGCAGGGCCACTCCACTCTGCATGATGGCTCTGTGGAAGAGTCCTTTGGACATGGGGGACACAACAAGTGAAGACACACTTGTGCCACCTGCTGACTCACCAAAAATGGTGACAAGGTCAGGGTTGCCTCCAAAGTGGGCGATGTTCTGCTGGACCCAGTGTAGGGCGGCCACTTGGTCCAGATAGCCCCAGTTGCCGCTGGCGTGCTGGTCTCCAGTGCTGAGGAGTGGAAGGGACATGGATCAAAGGGATGTACAGGTTCTTCTCAGATGCCATTGTCCACCCCAGCCCAGGCTCACCTGAAGAATCCCAGGACACCCAGACGGTACTGGATAGTGACCACCACCACATCCTCAATGGCTGCCAGCATGGATCCATCATACATGGAAGCCATTCCCACAACCAGAGCACCACCGTGGATCCACACCATCACCTGGAGAAGTCAAAAGAGATGCCAGGAAGCTGCTAGTCAGTCCAAGCTCTGCAGGATTATTTACTAGAATATCAACTGCTGTGCCTCTGTGCAGCTACACAAATACATGCAAATCCTCAGGACTTCAGGGCCTCAGTCCTATTAGACAGGGTCCTCTAGTAACGCCATTAGGATGTTTCTAGTCCCCATCCCCACCATGTATTTCACTTTGAATTAATGGCTCTATGTATATAGTAATGTAATCATTATTCAGACTCTTCATAGTGGAACAAAGAGGGGTGTCTCCATGGATATCTCTCCAGATTAAAAATGGAAAGGATCATCAACTCTCATTGGCAGAACAGATACTCCAAAAGTAGAAATGGGTGACCTCAACGTTGAGGCTTGAAGAGGTCAGTGGTTCTACAGGGCTCAGGTTGCAGAATGAGTCCTCTAGCTCTTTTGTAAAAGAAATAGAGCCTTTGATTGCTCAGTGCTCTAGTGCCCTGTGTCCCATTTCTAGGTTTCAGCTGCTTGGTGTGGCTGAGAAGGCCTTCTTTGGCCCAAATAGGACAGGACGTTTTATAAGAGTTCACACTGCAGTGGAGCTCAGGTTGCTTCTGTCCCCTCTAATCATCTTGAAAACCATGCCCTCTCCCAAGCTGACCATGTCCTGTCACTCACAGGCAGGTTAGAGCCCTCATGGGCATGAGCTGGTGTGTGGATGTTAAGATACAGGCAGTCCTCAGACATAGAGATGGGAGGAAGGGTCAGTTTCATATCCTTCAGGCCCTCTGGATTCATCATTTCAAGGCTTTGGAGACACCTGGTGGAAATAGCAGAGAGATATTCCAAGAGATATATGGTGGTCAAAAGCAAGTGTGATTCTGGATCTTTTCTCAGCTGCTATTCTGCAAGATGCCCTGTTAACACATATTATCTCTCTAAAGTCTCCTCCCACCAAGGTAATGGTCACAGGCTCCTTGAAAGATGGGATGGAGTGAGATTGCAAGGGAGTACTCCAGTTGGGTAGGACCTAGATGTTATTCTTTCTGAGTCTGGGATATAGAGACTTCTAGGTGTCTTTATGGAATGACTTATTATGTGGTGACATTCACTGGAAAAATGACCTGGGAATTAGCATGTATGCAAGCATTTTCTACTCTCTGTTCCTGATTATGGATGGGATGTGATCAGCTCCTTCAATTTGCCTTCACTGTGAATTCCTGCGTGTGATGGATTGTAATCTGGAGCCGTTAATAGTAACTTTCTCTCCTCAGTTGCTTTTGTTGGTAATTTATTGCAGGAACAAAAAACAAACTTAGATTGCAATATTGGAGTTTTGTACTTCACAGATACTAGAGAAATCAGGGGACAATACTGCCCTAAAGGGCAGTGAGAAATCCTTCATCCCATGTACAGACTCTCAAGGAAGAGCTTGTTCCTTTGCTGTCTTCAGAGTGAATTAGTTACATATTCTTGTTCCTTGGTCAATATTGCTTGGCCCTATAGGTTCTCACAGTGACTGTGAGGGTGGGGTCAGCCAGTATCCATCATGCTGCACACCTCAGGACCTAAGTGTATTCTATTGGATTCAGGGTGCTCTCTGTTTAATAGGTCACACAAATCACACCTAGAGATCCCTCTCATTGTGGCAGAGAACACTGGTCTTAATTTGAATCTGTGAACAATTTTATCTTTGTTCCTCTCTATCGTACATGCATCTAACTCATATGGGTGCCAAGCTCTGATGCAGGAGACTGGCAAAGTTGTTCTACTCAACCTTAGCACATGTGTTAGAAAAATGCATGGCGGGCTCCCCACACTGGGAGAAAACTGCTATGGAGCTGAGATGGAGGGAAGACTTCAGCATGGCTCAGGGCTCAGAGCAACTGTTTATTCCAGGGCTTGACATTCTCTGTGTCCAGAACTTACATAGCTGGATATGAGGTTCCATCTCTCACACCACTCCACGGTTCAGGGGCTTCAGGGGGTGCAAAGCGCAGTTGCCCTACAGGTGGCTTGGCAAAGGGAATTCCCAGGAAGCTGTGAACACCAAGTTTGGCATCATTGACTTGAACAAGGCTGCCTCGGACTTGGCCTGTGTGTGTGTTTCTGATGGGGCTGGCCTCTGATGAGTCCTGACCTGGGTGGAGAGATGGCATCAGGGTTAGTTTTGTGCAATCAGCTGCCAGCAGATTCTGGGAGATCCTCTCTCAGTGCCACCAGGGCACACAGGATGTGAACTGTGTAGTGAAGGTGGGTGTGGGAGCTTCCCTATTCCTCAGGGCCTGGAACCTTTCCTATTACCCCTTTGAAGGTTGTCAGAACATTTTCCTGGCCAAAGGGGTCACAGGATCACAGCCATTTGGGCAAATGTATTTGTGATTATTGTCATTCTTATCCAAAGGTCTCTAGTAGCTGCTGCCATAGCCATGCACTGAGGGGAAAATGCCTTCTGCTCCCTTTTCCTTGAATTGGCTAGATCTCTCCAGAGTTCCTTACACTGAACTGTCGCCTCACTGTGGAGTGATCTTAAACACCTCTGACTCTCTGTGTGCTAGTGGGCCCACAAAACCTGTGAGCTTTGGTCAGGGGATTGGGAGGTACAAGTTTCCCACACTTTTATATATCATTTCCATCACCCGTCCTTCCCCCACCTTTTCTCTCAGAAGTTCAACCTCTGAAATGCAGACTTTGGCAGATCTGACTCTGATCATTCCCCATTGCCACATTAGTGAGCCTTACCCTGCACATGGAGGAGGAGAAGCAGGAGCCCAAAGACCACAGCATTCAGCCAGCTATGAAGTTGGTTCAGTGACATGATCAGCTTTCAGGCCTGAGTCAGTGCTGCTATGTAGGACGGCCACGTTTGACGAACAGGAAGCAGAATCTGTGGGCCTTCTCCAGGCAGAAATTTAAACCCAAAGGATGTAGGAGGGAACTTGGTGTGGTGGGGCAAAGTTCTCATTGTTGGAGAACTAATTAGTCAGAAGCAACAGGAGCCAATGTCCAGGAGGCAGGGCAAAGTCACCTCTGCTGTTTCCATTTTCTCTCTGATCTCCTGGAAAGGCACAGCATGGATTCTGAAGCTCTTTTGGTACACCTTGAAACCTGTTCCCCCACAGGGACATGATAGAAAGGTGTAACAGAAGAAGCCAGAGGTTTCTGTGAGTAGGTACTCACTCAAGTTGTCACAGGAGAGACAGAGGGCTTCTGTGAGTAGGCACACACTCAAGATGTCACAGGAGAGACAGAGGGCTTCTGTGAGTAGGCACACACTCAAGATGTCACAGAGAGACAGAGGGCTTCTGTGAGTAGGTACACACTCAAGATGTCACAGGAGAGACAGAGGTCTTCTGTGAGTAGGTATATACTCAAGATGTCAAAGGAGAAACAGGCAGATGCAAGAGCTGTGAGTGTGACCTTCATCCTCAAGACTCTTCTGTGCTTGGAAGTCTCAGTTTACTGAGCGTGGATCCAGGGTCCCTGGTCTCTACAATATTCTTAGTGTCTACATGGACACCTCCCTGTTAGGTCATAGTTGTTTGATTAAAACACGGTACAATTCTGGTGCTTTTAAAGTCCCCAGCCACTATTCACTCTCCTCCTGATGTGTCTCCTCTAGTGGCCAGCTCCTGCTAAGATCAATTCCGCTGTCACTTATCCATTTCACAAATATTTGTAATTGTTTGCATTTATTTATTTATTGTTCGTGTGTGTGTGTGTGTGTGTGTATTCTCCCAGGCCCTGGCTCACATATGGAGGTGAAGGAACAATTTGTTCCTTCTAATTCCACCATATGAAGCCCAAAGTGAACCTTAGGTCATCAGGATTGGAGTGAAGTTCTCTTACCACCTCCTGATCGATATCATATGTAACCATGTGACAAGCATTTGATTGGGCCTTGCAGGTTTCAACACTGGGGTCAATATGAGGTCAAAGGAACTATGATGAACCTGAGATAAAGGTGTATAAATACAAGTTTTAGAGTCCCCATAAAACACTAAGATGATATATCAAAGGATGCAGGATCAGGAGCCCATACATAGTCCAGACTGACTTCCTAGAGGAAGTGGCATGGGGGTCAGTGTCAAACAACCTTTAGTGCCACCTGAGAATTGGCTTTGGCTCCAAATTATCTTCATTATTATCGAAATAATAGTCTAGAGCCCCACAGCATGGCACCGTGGGACTTCTTCCTTGGTGTCTCTGCTGTTTTCCTGTCACATCACAGCTCAGCCCCTGCCTCCTCTAATCAACAGGGCTCCTTTGATTCACTGTCACCGCTCCAATGCACTCCTGTCCTGACTGTGCTCCTAGCCTTTCTTGGCAGATGCTTTCTCCACTCCAGGTTCCCAACCTAAGGAAGAGCTGGACCACAAGGGCGGAGAAGTCTCCAGTACCTCCAGTCTCTAGATGAAGGAACTATATTCTTAATAGATCCTGGGCATCCCTGGGCTTTTAAATGCCATACATTTTTGTAGCTCAGCTGGGGAAATCCCTGTGTGCTCTGCTACTCACTGCAACATCACTCTGAGGCCCTGTGTTGATGATGGCCATGGCTACAGTAAAAATGTGAAATGAAGAAGACGCTCAGACTCTGTTCTGTGGGGGAGGCAGAGTGTGAGTAGGAAGTGCATGATAGACAGAAAAAGAAATGAGATAGATAGATAGATAGATAGATAGATAGATAGATAGATAGATAGATAGAGGTTAGATAGATAGATAGATAGATACAGGTTAGATAGGTAGAGATATAGATACACAGACAGGCAGACAGACAGACAGATAGATAGGGAGAGAAGAAAGTAGAGGCTCAAGTCCATAAAATTCCTTCAATGAGATGCTATTATATCCCTGTTCAGTATAACCAGGTTTAAGACCCATAAATCCAAGTGTTGGCAAAGACATGGAGCCACTGGCTCTCTCATAGATCACTGGAGGACACACATAATGATGTAATCATTATAGACAACAGTCAGAGAGACATGGAGCCACTGGCTCTCTATAGACCACTGGAGGAGACACATAATGATGTGGTCATTATAGACGACAGTTAGTTCCTTTAAGAGTCAAACATATTATCCTGTGATTGAGTAATTCTACTCCCAGGTCTTTAGTTCAAGGAACTGAAAACACCAACCACAAAAACTCATACTTCCAAAGTTCTTAAGAGCTTGTTTAAAAGTAGTCAAAATCAGGTCACTCAGGTGTTGATCAACTAGGGATTGGGCAAAATGAGATGTTTGCGCACATGGAGGAGACTCTGTTAACTAAATGCAGCACACTTGAATCTTTTTTCCCTTTTCAATTTTCCTTCTTTCTCTTTCTATATTTTATTTTATTTGTATAAGATTTTGTAAAATTATTTTACATTCCGACCACAATTTCCCCTCCCTCCTCTCCTCCTGCTGACACCCCTGCCCCACTTCTGATCTACTCCCCTTTCCTTCCACTCCTCCTCCATCTCCACTCAGAAAGGGTCAGGCCTCTTATGAGCTTGCACAAAGCATAGCACATCAAGTTGCGGCAGGACCAAGCTCCTCCCTTTGTGTCAAGCCTTGGCAAGATAATCCAGCATGGGAAATAGGTTCCCAAAAGTCAGTTACACACCAGGGACCGGTCCTGATCTCACTGCAAGGAGCCTTACAAAGACACCAAGCTACACAACTGTCACACATATGCAGACAGCCTAGGTCAGTTCCCTGGAGGTTCCCTAAATGTTGGTCTAGAATCCTTGAGCTCCTGTGAGCTCAGCTCAGCTGTCTCTGAGGTTCCCTCTTCATGACCCCCAGGTTCCTAAATCCTTCCTCCCTTTCTTCAGCAAGACTCCCTGAGCTCAGCCCAGTTCTTGGCAGTAGCACACTTGAATTTTAAGGACATTTTACTTAGTAACAGGACGTTTTACATAGGAATCCTTTCCTGAGATAGGATAACCAGGACTCTGATGTTTCTAAATTATATCCAGGTTCTGAACTGTACCATCAGAAAGTGATTGCAGAGACCAGGTTATGATTGACAGAGAGGAGCTAAGGAAACCTTCCTCCAGTGAAGGAGACCAGGTTATGAGTGACAGAGAGGAGCTAAGGGAACCTTCCTCCAGTGAAAGAGTTGTACTTCCGTGAAAGTAATTGCACAGCTCATTTTTATGCAAAGTTTACACATCTATGCTGGTAAGTGGGCAAATGTAATTGCTTAGAAATCATTTGATGCCAGATGTTTTCAAAAATGACACAGCTACTGAAAGTCTAAAGAGCATTTGGTGAGGTGTTCTATGTGCGTCAGCAGAAATGGAGACTTCACAGATGCATGTGTGCAGCAGGAGCTCACAAAGGCCTCGAGTCCCCAGTGAGAGCATCAGGCAGCAGTCTTCTTGCACTCAAAGGAAGGGATCTTCTCTGCCCAGCTACTGAGCCAAGGCTAAGAGGGTCTTGTCTTTCTTCTGCCCCCTGATGTTTGCAATGTGGAACATAAAAATCATCCCATCCATAAATGCTATAGATTTAGTGTCTCCCCTCCACACTCTCCATGCATTCAGGCCCTTTTAGGCAGGTGCTCTCACTCTCTCTCTCCTCAACTCCCTTCTGGAGAACATATGGACTATGGGAGCTGTAAAGTTCACCCACCCCCCCTCCATTTCTTCCAAGCTCAAAGACATGAACACTCTTTCTTTACATTACTGGGACAATGTGTTGGGTCCTCTTAATCCTGGGGAATTTGTAGCATGTCGTGGGGAATATTTCCATGTGCTCTGTCACCCAGTGCACCATCATTCAGAGACCCTTCATGGATGAGGGTGGAGACCATCGTAAAAATCTAGAACAAAGAAGATTATATGTGTATGCTGGAAGTATTCGATCTGGAACCTTTCATTTATTGACAAGAAGGGGGAGAGGGACTAAAGACTACAGAATTCTATTCATGGAGATACTACTGCATATGCACATATATACCAGTGTTGGAAAATCATGGAGCCACTGGCATGCTCACACACGCATGACTGGGGGAAATGCAAAATGGTGTAGTCATGTTGAAAGACAGGTTGACCTTTTCTGCAAAAGATAGACACCTATGCTGGGACTCAGCAAAACTACTACTGTTGATATTGCCGAGTGAAATATCAGCTGTCCCTTCAAGCCTTTTCCTGTCTCTATTTGACCTTGTCTTTTGCTGCTGTGATATCTATTTTCAGGTAAACTCAAATTTGGACTCTACAGTGAGGATATTAAGAGTTGGGTCACTAGGAAACTCAGCTCATGGACATCATTGTTAATCCCATCAGCCCGGTGTAACCAAAAAACAATATTTTGATGAGAAATCTAGCCCTCAATATATAGGTCACCCGATGGTACGTTAACTTTGGAATTCATGGTCTTCAAAATTGTGAGCAAATTCCTATTGGTTATAAGTCACATAGGTTATGATATATACAAACTCATGTATGCTGTTACATGTCTCAGTCTATGCATACATGCAATTGAGATGAAGTATGTGTATATGAAACTTTTGAGCTCATAAAATCCACCTGCCTTGGTCTTCCAAGCACCCAGGCCACTTGTGTCTGCCATAGACCTGAGCTTGCTCTTACAATGATTTTTGTTATGGACACATAAACTTTCTAAGACACCAGGGCTGTATCAAGTCACATGTTTTCTAAGCTACTTTTATAGATGAGAATACTTAGGGCTTGTTAGCAGATGGACATGAGAATTTGACATCCAATCACCTCTGCTGTGTCAGTTTCCCCAAACATCTGAGGTGGAGACAGAATATTGAATCCAGGATCTTATACATGTGAGACAAGTGCTCTATGCCTAAACTATATATTGAGGATGTATATTTTAATCTTTGATAATTTCATAACATACACAATATATTTAAATCACACTTACTCCCTTACCTTAGGCAGCCTTGATTCTTTCCATGCACAAAGGTGCAGGGAGGTGTCCAGTGAAGCCCCTTTTGCTCTTCTGGGCTGGTCAGGTCCACAAGCTCCCATCTTTCTGGCAACTCACCTCATAGAGTACCATGGTTTTCCACAGTAGAGTTTGGCAAACATAAGCTTTAAGTCAGCCTCGTGTTTCTGAGATGCCTTCTCTCTGGTCCACATAGCTGATCATCTTTTGTGTCAACTGATGGGGATGAGGGCAGAGCAACAGCACACACAGACAGCAGTGGGTTTTGCCTACATCTTGCCAAGGTCAAAAGCTCATCCCCTGTCCTCAGTGATTGCTGCCTACATGGACTACCTAGCTGCATGGCTTCTGTAACCACGATGCTCACTGAATCCACCACTGATAACTAACATTGTTACAGCAACAGACAAAGCTTGGTAAAGTGGTCCTACTTGGAGTTTGACACAACCATGATTCTTCATCCTCCAAGAGCAGCTTTCCCAGAAATGACATTTAGTGGAATGGAATCCTTTCTCTCTGAAAGAGGATGAGCCCAGTCCAGGAAGGGGTCAGATTGTGACCAATATGTGAAAAACAAATACACATGCACACATTTATCCTCTTTCTGCTTTTGTTTATTTCTATGAAGCAGCTAGTTTTCTTTGCATTTCTTGGGTATCCAATGAGTTTATCAGGGTGTGGTGTCTGGGTAAGAGATTGCATACAGGAGCAAGGATAATTCAAAGGCCACCCCAGTCTGAGTCTGACTCAGTCTGACTCAGGAGAGTTGCACCCAGAAATTCTATTGTGGTTTTCATACAGCTCAACAGATCCCAGAGTCTCCTCTCCTTAGCAGTCTACTTCTTTCAGAGTTCTCATTTGAAAGAACAGATGTTTGCATGTTTGCAGCACAAAGTTAAAGAGAGGCCCCCAAGGAGAGGACAAGACACCCTCAAGCATGGGTGTTGTCTTCTCAAGAGTGCTTCCTCTTTACAATAGCCATACATTGGATTTTGGAGGCTTCTGGAGTTACATGCTAAGACAACTCTTCTTTGCTGTTGAATGGGATCATGTGTAGTTGCTGACATGCACTGGAAAGAAGTCAACCAGGGATGTGGAACTGTAAACAAGGTTCACTGTCTTTCTTGTGAGGTGCCCAGAGCCGTGGAGTAGCACACCTGGGAGAGGAGTAAAGCTCAGCATACTTAGGCCTGCAGCACAATGAAAGCTCTTATAATATTCTACTTTGAAAACATCACTCTACAAAAGGAATGCTGTCTTGATGTAGATAATCTTCACATGCAATCTTATTGTGTTGGAGTTCTTTTTCTCTAGGGTTTCTCTTAGTATATACTGATGATATATAATAATGGGTTTGATTATGACATTTTCATACATGTAAATGAGGTATTTGTTCCTTTCCATTCCCATATTACTCTTTCTTGTCCTATTCTCCTTTCTGCTTAAAACTAGTCTATCTTCTACTTTACTGTTTTTTTTTTAAATCATTATTGATCATCCAAAAATTTAGAGTAACCAAGTGGGTGAGAGTTTATTTACAGGAGTATGGGTGGTTTTGGTAGCAATTCCACTGGGAAAAAAAAAGTTTCTTTCTTCCTCAGTGTCCATTACTCACGTAGAGATGCTGAGGAAGGGATGGGGCCTCCTGAGCCTACGTGTCTTTGCAGCACTGCATTGTATACAATATCTCATTGTTTTGATGTATGAACAGATTCTTGCCAGAATTCTGGATTTCATTTGGAGAGCTTCCTCAACAAGAGTGCGGGATCCTCAGGCATGTGCCACCACATCCTGCTCACATTTTAAGTAATCCTGGGGATTATGTAGAAGACACTGTCACCTTGATGTCCCTGTGGATGAGGCAGCTCTGGTGCCATAGAGGAGAATGTGCTACAACTTTGTGCCTTCTTGTAAAGTTGTCTGAGGTTCAGAATCCAGGTACCTGAACCAAGGCTGTTCAGAAGAGCAGCCACACATAAGCAGGTTAGACCTTCTTGCCTATAATGCTCAGTGACCATTAATTAGAACCCAAGGAACTGCAGACAAGGGTCTCAGGGAAGTATGGCATCCTTAGAGTGGCCTTGACTGGTAGGAGTGGCATGAATTTCTCAGAGTTCACAGGAGAATGTCTGGAGATAAGAGGCATCAAGGTTTGCACACACACACTCTGACTGGTACTCTCTTGGATCTGCTTCTGTAAGGGCCTGAAGACAATGTGGCAGGCCTAGACCACATGCTCCTTGCCCTAGAATCTATCTTGTAACTTTGCCCAAGGTCAGACACGTTGAAGGATCCTGTCCTCTCATTTCAGCAGGGTGGTGTGAGGCTGGAGGGTTCTAGCTCTGTTTTGATCCAGGATTCTCTCCATAATCTTTCTGGGGCACCTGGGTAATTCTCTGACCTACGTGGTGAGTCATATGATCCCAATGACGCCATGACAATGTTAATAGTTTCATTGTTATCCTAGGGTCCTCAGCAGCCACAGTCTAGACACAGACACACACAGAGAAGGGAAATGTCCCTTCTGTCCCTCTGCTCCTGACCATCTGCCTGGTCCTCTGACCTCCAGGCCCAGCACTCATCAGAGCCCCTCACACTGTTATTCCTCAGTGCTGAGTGTCCTCGGTGTCACTGACCCCATGTGTGCTATAGGGCCACCCATGGGCTTTAGTGGAGTCATTGTCCCTCACTGCTGGCTGTCATTCTCATATGCTCCTTCCTCCCTGATCCCATGTTTCCTCCTGCCCTCTCAGTCTCTGACTAGTCAGAGGTTGGCAGTTCAGACTCTGTTCCCATCTTCCTCTTTCAGAGTCTCACACTGAACACACGGGAGGAGAAGCAGAAACCCACAGGCTATGGCCTTCAGGAAGCCAGGAAGTTGATCCAGTGGCATGGTCAGGTTGGTCAGTGGTTCTCACTCTTCCTAATGCTGTGATCTCTTAAGACCGTTCCTTATGTTGTGGTGATGGCCAACCATAAAATATTTGTGTTGCTACTTCATAACTGTAATTTCACTACAATTATGAACAATAATGTAAATATCTGATACATGGAATATGGGATATGTGACCCAACTGAAAGGGTTGTTTGACACACACACACACAGTGGTCGCTATTGAAAGGTTGAGAACCACTGAGCTAGCTCCTGGGCCCGAGTTTGTGCTGCAATGGATGCACTGTGTTTCCCAACAGGAAGCAGTTGTGGGCCTCACCCAGGTCGGAATTTGAACTCAACAAGGTATAGGCGACCGCTCTATGGGGCAGTTCAAGGTAATGTCCCAGGAGACCTGCACTGACCAGACAGAGGTGAGCAGAGCCTGTGCTTATCAGGCTACCAGGCTGGCAAAGACACCTGTCTGTTTCACCTTTGTATTGCACCCCCTCTGAAAGGCACAGCATGGACTCTGAAGTCATTCTGAATATCAGTAACCCTTACCCCAAACCTCACCCCAAATTAGGGTGACTTCCTTGTCACAGACCCAGCCTGGGGGAAGGGTGGGGAGCAGAAAACAGAAGGAGAGTCCAGATCTCTAAGCAGGTGTGTGCAGAGGATCCCACAGATGGAGAAACCACAGAGGGAGAAGGGCAAGGACATTTGAAATTCATGCCTAGGGACTTAGACCTACAAATGCCACCCCACCCCTCATGACTGCATATCTCCCTTGGAATTTTTTATGTTGTCTTTTGCATTTCATTTGTTTCCTTTCCATTTTATTTAATTTGTTGAATTTTAACCTTCATTTTTGATTTTTTTCAATGATATAATCATCATTCAAAAGCATATTGGTTAATCGCGATGAGACTCTGCATGCTCTATAGTTTCTTTTGCTGTGAGTGCAGAGTTTATTCCATTGTAATAAAACAGGAGAAATGTTTGCAGTTTTTCTATATTGGGCAAAATGTTCTTTCTGTCATATGTATGCATATATGTTTCTATCATATATACATGCAGACACATATATATGTATGTGTGTATGAGTGTGTGTGTGTGTGTGTGTGTGACATATCTTATGGAACGTCCCATAAGTGCTGAAAATAATGTGTATCATCTGTAGTGTTTGGATGGAATTTTATGTAGGTAACTGTTAAGTCAATTTTCTCGATGATATCATTTTCATTGTGTTTCTCTGTTTACTTTTATGTGTTTTCCTTAATTGCCTATTTCTTATTCATCCATCTTCCATTCTGTACCCACACTATTGGCAAACTCCCACTGAGATCAAACTTAGAGACACTTATATCCACCTGACAAACATTTTCAGGCCCTGTTGCTTCCAACACTGGGACTCTCTGGGCTCTCAGAGCCTATGATATAATGAGATACTGGCCCATGAACAGGAGATTCAGTATCCCAGGGATCCTGCCAGGATACAAAGAGAGTACAGGGTAAAGATTCTCCAACAGCTCAGTATGAATTCCTGGATGAGGAGATTAGCAACCTCAGACTTTAGGGGCACTTTAGGGACTGGCTAACCCTGGCTTTTCTGTCCAGCCCCAAATCCAGGGCATGCACAGCCCAGAAAGTAGACTTTCCTTGTCAGTGGGTTACAGTGTTCTCATTGACCAGGTACAGCCATGACATCACCTGTCTCCTCCAGTCATCCATCAGTAAAGAATTCTATAGATTCAGAGTCTTCAGAGTCTCCATCCAATATGCTCCTACCAGGAAAAGATATTCTCTCTCTCTCTCTCTCTCTCTCTCTCTCTCTCTCTCTCTCTCTCCCTCTCTCTCTCTTTCTCTCTCCAAACCAAGGAATGGCTGGCCTATGAACAATGCCCAAGTTCAAATTTGTGTAATTAGTTTCTCTGTGTTACCTGTACAGCCTGGTGTATCCTCTGATCCCTATACTGCTATGTAGTGTGACTTGAAGGAAGGTCCCCATGTGCCCTGTCACAAGAGCCTTTCAGTGATGATGGTACAGACCATAGTGAACAGGAAGAATGAAAAAGACTCTCAAATCCGTGTATATGGGGCAGTTGTGAAAGCAGTCATAATTAGGGGAGATGGAGACAGAGAAAGAGAGGCAGAGAGAGAGAGGGAGAGAGAGTTCCCAGATACAATCTAACCAGGGAAGCAGGTCAGCTGATTATCTTCACTTCTCCCTCTGCTATACAAATCCCGCCCCCCAGTCTCATCCCCAAGTCTGCACCAGAACACCTGCTACAGTCCTTCTTCCTCCTCCTGCACCCATCTCCAGGGGATCCCACAGGACTTCACTACTTAATGTCCCTAACCCACCCATTGCTTTGTCCCAGCCTCCAACTGCAGCAGGCATTCCCTGGGATTCCACGGGTCACTTGGAGCAGGGAAGGGAGTAGGCTAACTGTAGATCGTCAACTCTCCCCCATTTCTCCAAGTCCAGTCCCCCAGTGAAATCCCTACACTAGACCTTCAGCTGAGGCCTCTCCCCCGCCACTGCCTCCATTCCAGGAACGCTAACTACACAGATCCTGCCTTCCTCATGCTGTGAACCCCTTCAGATGCCCTGACCCCCAGCCCAGCTGAGTTCTTCAGTTTCAGCTCCCAATACTCAGAAACACATTTTACCAAGGACCCCCAGTGGCCCCACCTATCAGGAGCCCGGCAAAGTTTCCTGTGGTTACACACAGCCACCGTATGCTTCAGTAAACCAGAGAGTGCAACATAAACCAAGAAACGAAACAACCACGTGACCAAGTTAATACCAGATAGCAGGATATAGAATTAATTACTACCTTCCCAATCCCAGATATGCAGATGGTAGTGTAAAAACACAATTAATAATAGCCAGGACAAGTTATCTCCACTAGAGCCCAGCAACCCTACCACAGCAGGCCCTTAATATTCCAACCTAGCTGAACCACAAGAAAAAAAGAGCCTTTATGAATATGATAGAGGTCTTTAAAGATGAAATTAAAAGGTCCATTAAAGAAATCTATGGAATTGAAATGGAAACATCATTAAACAAAAGGTTAAATATAAAAATTGTCTGACACAAAACATTTAGATAATCCAGGACACTGTTAAAAGATCAAATCTTTTAATTAATAGGAATAAAGGAAGGAGAACATAAGCACAGAAAATATTTTCAACAAAATCATAGAAGAAAATGTCCCCAACCTAAAGTAGATGATGCCAAGAGGCATATAAATCACCAAACAGATTGGATCAGAAAAGAATTTTTCCTCAGCATATAGTATTAAAAACACTGAATGTATAGAACAAAGAAATAATATTAAACGCTGAAAAGGAAAATGTCCAAGTAACAGCAGCAGCACCACCACCATCAACAACAACAACCACAACAAAATAACAGGAATCATAACAGTTGGTCATTGGTAATTCTCAACATCAGCAGTCTCAATTCCACAATAAAAAGACACAGACTAACAAAATGAATGAGAAAACAGGGTCCAGTCTTTACTTTAATATCTGATAAGAGAAACTTCAAATATAAAAGAATCAGAAGAAATAGGAAAGGAATTAGACACACATGAAGGGAAAACTTCAAAAGGAGAACATTTCAATTCTTAACATCTATGTCCCAAAACAAGGGAACACAAGTTGATAAAAGAAATACTACTGCAACTGAAATCACATAAAGACCCTCACACTCTGATAGTGGAAGACTTAAAAACCCATTCTCAACAACATATAGACCATATAGACAAAACCTAAATTAGAAAAATGTGGGATCCAAATGGTGTTGTAAACCAAATGTACTTAACATATATTTACAGAGCATTTCACCCAAACACAAAGAATATACCACCTTCTCAGCACCTCATGACTGTCTCCAGAATTGATCACATACGTGGACACAAGCAAATCTCAACAAATACAAAAAAATTGAAATACCACCCTGCATCTTATCTGTCCACCATGATTTAATGCTGCAGACCAACAACAGTAACAACAAAAATCAGTGTGGCAGTTCTTCAGGAATATAGGAATTGATCTGCCTCAAGATCCGGCTACATGGCTCTTGGGCGTATAGACAAAGGACTCTTTATCCTACCACGGAGGCTCTTCCTCAACCATGTTTATTGTAGCCATGTTCATTAGAGCCAAATTAGAAAACTTCTAGATGTTCCTTAGCAGATGAATGGATAAAGGAAATGTGGTGCATATACACAATGGAGTATTAATCAGTCGTTCCATGCTCCAGTGAGTATATGGGCAACACAAATTGGTATTATTCTCTTCTTCTTCTTCTTCTTCTTCTTCTTCTTCTTCTTCTTCTTCTTCTTCTTCTTCTTCTTCTTCTTCTTCTTCTTCTTCTTCTCCTTCTTCTCCTTCTCCTTCTCCTTCTCCTTCTCCTTCTTCTTCCTTGTACCCCACCTCTTCTCTTCCTCTTCTTCCTCCTCCTTCTTCCTTCCTGTTCTCTTCCTCCTTCTCTTTCTCCTCCTCCTTTTTTGGGGGTCAGAAGTAAGAAGACTAGTGGGGGCAAATCTGGAAGTACTGGGAAGTGATTATTCTTGTGGTTCATGATGTGAAATTCTCAAATAATCAATAAATATTATGAAAAAATATGGTACCATTGAATTTATGGAAAAACAAATGGAACTAGAAAAAAATATCATAAATGAGGTATTCCAGGTCCAGAAAAGCAGATATTGTGTATATTTGCTTACACGTGGGTATTGACTGTCAAGCCAAAGAAAACCAAGAGGAAATCTTTGGAGCCACAGAGAGTAGGTATAGAGCAGGGACTAGAGGGAACAGAGTGATCAGGTTAGAAAGGGGAAATGTAATAGATAATTATGGATGGATGGGAGACTTGGCATGCAAGCTTCAAGTGGTGAGGGTGACCACAAGGAAGTTGTAGGAGGGTTTATGAAGAGAAAGAGCTAAATCTAAGGATAATTTAATGGGTAGTATGGAAACCTAACACAGTAGATACTTCCTAAAAATATACAATATTCTCTATGAAGGAGAGCTAAATGAAATTGACAATAGGGAGACAGAGTATCAACTGCCCATCTCTTGTCTCCAACAAAGCATCTCATTCCAGGATTGGGTTACATCCAATTGAGTTTTTGGCCAAAAACATCCCATGGGAATTCACAATTAACCCAGGCTGTTGCCAATACAATAAGTTACTCTCCACACAGTGACAGCAAAGCTGTGTTGTTGCAGACAATACCTACATAGCTCCTTCAACATGGAAGAGTCAATCTGGCACCTACACAGAGCCTCCACCCCTAAATTCTAGTGTATTTGATACAGGAGGGTGCTCTGCATGCTATCAAGAAAGAAAGAAAAAAAGAAAGAAAGAAAGAAAGAAAGAAAGAAAGAAAGAAAGAAAGAAAGAAAGGAAGAAGGGAGGGAGGGAGGGAGGGAGGGAGGGAGGAGAAATGTAAACACCAGCCACTATAACTATCTGATCTGCAATAGTGTCCTACTTGCAAGATATGTTAGGGAAATGGTGACACAAAGCTTGTGGGAGTAACCAACCAATATCTGATTTGACTTAAGGCCACTCCAGGAGATGGGCCCATACTGCTTGGGTGAACAAGAATCAGAGACGAGATATCCCAGAGACCTAAGGTAAAACCAAATATTACTGGTCTGAAAAAAGAAAAGAGGCGATTAAATGACTCCTAATAATATTCTGCTATACTCATAGATCAGTGCCTTGCTCAGCCATCATCAGAGAAACATCATTCTAATACAGATGGGAACAGAAACACACAACCAGACATTACACAGAAGGTGAGATCTTGGAACACTAAACTCCAAATGGGATTTCTCTCTCAAATTCCTCACCTCAGAGCAAAGGGACCCTGGAAAACAGGAGACAGAGTGGATGGAGGACTCCAAAACAACAAGGCCCTCTAAATCAACATGGGCAAGCTCGTGTGAGCTCACAGACACTGAAACAGTGTTAGCAAAGACATGGAGCCACTGGCACCCTCACACATGCCTGGAGGGGATGAAACCACAGACACCCTCACACATGCCTGGAGGGGATGAAACCACAGACACCCTCACACGTGTCTGGAGGGGATGAAAATGGTGTAGTCATCTTGAAAGACAGGTTGACATATTCCTGTAAAGTTAGACACACAGGAGTCCTTTGATTCAGCTAATCTACTCTTAGATCTCAAGTCCACGAATGTGAAAGCACATCACAGAAACTCATGCTTCAAATGTTTATAATTGCACAATTAAAAGTAAATTAATAAACAAAACTCCCTCAGGTGTGCATTCTTGGGAACAAGCTTTACTCTGCCCTAAGCCAGTGATCCTATTTTGTATGAAGCAAGCTTTTCCGCACCATGCCTTGCTCCATGATCTCCATCTTACAAGGAGCACTTGACTGTATTTTGAGAATGGAGAACAACCTGCACCTTGCTAGACACATAACCCCAAAGGCCATGCTGTCCTGTGGTTGGTCTTCATGCAGTGAATTAAAAAATGTAAAGTTTGGTGACATGAGAAAGCTTCTCCTTCAGGTCAAGATGGTCAGAAGTAGGAGTGTGGGGGGGTCTCAAGGTCTAGGATAAAGGATTCAACATCTAAATGACACACGGAAAATTATTTATGGATGAATACATTGTGAATACAATTTTACACCTTCACATAATGATGTAAAGAACAAGACAGGACATTTATTAGTCAGGCCAAAAATGTACAGCGACAACAACTAGGTAAGAATTAAAGTCACACATATGGACTATAAATGAGAATGTGGTGTCACAAGGGACCAGGAGACTAAGAAAAGCAAGGATGACAAATCCATATGAAGACAGGCTCTCATGGGGACAGGGGACAGGAATCTCCTCTGCTGGACAAGTCTGGACCTTCTGACATCCTCATACTTGTATGACACATCCTACTGTCAAACATCTTCACAGATGTGCTGTGATCATGCAAGGGTGGGCCTCACAAAGTCAGCAAAATCCTTGGGGGTAAGAACAAACCTCAGTAGACACAAAGGAACCAGCCCTACTCTTCTGGGCAGACACACACACACGCGCGCATGCCCTTGCACACTTACACTGACACACAGACACACACAGGTACAATGACACACACACAGGCACACTGACACACTCACACATGCACGCACACAGGTACACTGACACACACACACCCATAGGCACCTCCACACATACATAGGTACACCTCGCTGCACACACTCCACCCACAAAACAACTTGGGAAACAAAAATCACACTCTCTTTTTACAGTGGACAGTATTGGATCTAGGTCTTGCATGTGTCAGGTAAGAACTGTGCCACTGACCTGTATTCCCAGATCATTGGAAATTTTAACCTCAGGCTTATAAAGCTTCTAGAGACCCAGACCTATCTCTTTTAAAACTTAAACCACTAGAAACTTTGCAGCAGAAATAGACTGTATTGATCGGGTATGTTAAATGTAGATCATCTGTGACGTTTGATTAGCAAACACTAAGTAGCTACATTTTTCCATCATTTACAACCTTAGTGGCTAATCTGGGGACCTCTAGGTGCCATGTTCTGAATGTTTATGCACCACATGCCTATGTTGAAACCTAGTCTCCAATGGAATGTTAGTATCATTTGGGTCTTTAGCAGTTGTCACAGGGACCAGGAGATAAAAAGGCCAGGACAGAGAATTGGATCTAGGGTCTTGCTCAAGCTAGATAAGTGCTCTACCATTGAGCTGTATTCTCTGATCCTTGGGGTTTTATTTATTCTTTGGTAATTTCACATATGAACACAATGTGTCCAGATCTTGAGCACGATTAGTTATCCCATCAGCCCAGCAGAAGACACAGGTTCAGTCCTTGGCATAGAGAACTAGCCCTTACCACACAGCATACATGCAGATGTGCAGGTATGTGCTTCATGGTCTCCAAAACTAAAAATACAGTTATTGTTTGTAAACCACACATGTCATGGTATATACCTGTTCACACATGTATATAACATATATATTCTTGAGACATAGTGTATATACATAGAATGTGTAGTCCTTTAGCTCCCAAGATAACAAAACCCTCCTACTTCAGTCTTCCAAGAAGCCGAGCCACAGGCATCTATCTCAGAACTGAATGAGCTGGCAGCTTGAATTGAGAAGACAAGCAGGGTTGAGCCTCATCAGAAGTTTCATAAATAATTTGTAGATATGAAAACACTTGGTGATTGACAAGAAATTGATATGGAGATGTGTCAACCATTACTAATATAGATAATTACCCCAAAGCTTCTAAAGAGTATACTGATATGGGATGTTGCTTTTATTACTTAATGAATAATGCTGTTTTGGCTTAGCAAAGTAAAGCTAGGTGGTAATTCTGAACAGAGATAAGAAAGAGGCTGCGGAGTTGGAGACATCATGTAGCTGCTGAATGAGAAAAATGCAAGAACCTTACCAGTAAGCCACAGCTTTGTGGTGATATATATATTTAATAAAAATGGGTTAATTTTTGTATTATATATAAGTATATATTATATATTTAATAAAAATGGGTTAATTTAAAATGTGACCACTAGCTAGGAATATGCCTAAGTCATTGGCCAAACAGTGATGTAATTATTATAGTCTCTGTGTGATTATTTCAGTCTGGGCATCTGTGAAATGAAAGCAGTCTCTGCTTACAGTGGACAGAATTGGATCTAGGTCTTACATGGGTCATGTAGGAACTGTGGCACTGACCTATTTCCCAGATCTTTGGAAACTTTTAATTCCTTGGTAAATCCATACATTGTTACAAAGTTTAATGCAATCCTACATCCCAACACCCTCAAGATCCCCCCAAACGCCCACAATATTCTCCTTCCAACTTCATTATTTCTTCCTCTACTTCACCCTTTCCTCCTCTTCCTTGTCCTCCTCCTTTTCTTCCTTTTCTTTTTCTTCCTCCTCCACATCCATTTCCTTATTTTCCTCTTTCTCCACCTTTATTAACCCACTCACTGAAATTATATTTTTATAATTTTTTGAATTTCTGTGGTAGAGAGAAAGCATAACTAATCTAACCTTCCCAGGAGCTTGTTCTATAGCTCAGGCAGGTTTTAACTTGTGATTCTTGTCCCAGACCTCTGAATAGAAAGCATGGCAAGCCTATGTAATATGATCTGCATTTATTTAATTTTCTAGGTTGCTGGGCATCACACCCAGGGCCTGTACATAAAGGGCAAGCTCTCTACCACTGAGCTACATCCCTAACCTTACAACTTCTATAACTGTTTAACACATGTGTGTCATGACCAGTCAGCAAGACATGATGTCAATTCAGTGTCTCCATTCAAACTGTCTGTGCTCCCAGTCCTGTCCCGGGCAGATGCTCTCTCTTCCCTCAATTTCCTCACTGAAGAAACAACTGGCCTATGGCAGATGAACCGTCCCAGCTCTTCTAAGATCAAAGACATGCACTACATTCTTTGTGTTACCTGAATAGCCTGATGTCTTAATTGTTGGCAGCAGGAATTAAATAATGAGCTCAGGCCCCAGTGGGAGAATCTGGCACCAGCCCTCCTGGAGGGTATCCCTCTCTGCCCATGGTGTCCAGAATGGACAATAAATAATCTTAACTGTGACCCCAAAGGTCATGCTGTCCTGGGGTTGGTCTTCCCTGCACTGGATTTTAAAAGGGGGAGTATGCCAACCGGGAAGTCTGGCTTGTGGGGCGAGCTGAACAGAGGTAATATGACATGTCAGGATCACTAGCATCTGGCCTCTTAGTGAAAAGAAAAAAACGTTTTGAGAAAATTCAGCAGCTTGAGAACAGTTTGACCCCTTTGTATGCTGACATAAAGTAAAAGAATTATTTTATTTTTATTATTTACTTTTATTAGAATAGCCAAAAATGTTTAGAAACAGCAAAGAAGTGAGAATGAAAATCATGGATTATGGACAATCAAGGACAAAGGCTTATCACAACGACAGGGAGGTTGCAGGGGAACTGTGGAAGTCAAGAGGACACCCCAAAACATGTGCTCAGTGAGACAGGGGACAGCAATCTCTTTCATTCATGTTTGGACTTTCTGATCCCTCTACCCAGCTACAAGGACTCACTACAGAGTCAAACATCTTCACAGATGTGGTTTGATGATACAAATGTTGGCATTACCATGGCTACAGACCCCTTGGGAGTCAAGACAAACCTCAGCAGACATAAAATAACAAACCTGGATTTCTGGACACACACATACACACACACACACGCACAAATAACCCACAAATACTTACATACAGACACATACATGCATATAAATGTATGCATGCTCACATACACACATGTGTATACACAAAAACACACAATAACACACACAAATGCGCAAATACGTATGCATTCATGCAAGCACAGAATCATCTCTGTGTATATGCACACAGACATGTGCCCCCCCTCACACACACACACTGTCTCAGACTGGAGTAGATAATAGATATTTAAACCTACATCAAGAACAAAATAGTCCCACTGACTACGTTAGACAGAATAGATGAATGAGGTTGGATATTAAGAAAAAAACAAATCAATATTGATCAATGTACACATTATGTTAAATGAGACTGTAGGTAACATTTAAATTACAAACACCATGGGATGCTTTCAAATCCAGTCACTGACTTGGGATCCTCTATGTGATATGTTTTGAAAGTTTCTATGATTCTTATTTCTATTTTGAAACTTAGGCTCCAATGTGATGTTATTAAGAGTGAGGCCTAGGGGAGATCTGGGTCATGAGAACTATTAAATATCCCAATACTCAGTGAAAACACAAGTTATCATCTTTGGGTCAGAGAGCTAGTCATCATGATACAGCAAACAGCTTCATATCTTAACCTTGGACTTCATGATCTCCAAAAGCATAAACCTAATAAGATAAGGGCTCGTGATTTTTCACACCTCACTTACATGATAAAGGGGTTTTTGAAGAACCTATATCAATATTTTTCAAACTTGTGCTCTTTTTTAAAGAGATTTTTTGTCTTAGAGAAGATGACAGTGAGGATGAGAAATTAAGAGATGAAGGATGGAGGGGCCTAGTACCAGTGGAGTGGGAAAGGAGATGAGCCTGCCTTGGGAGGTTAACAATTCCACACTGTGATGGGAGCATTCACTGAGTGGGTCTAACCAAAGATGACCCAGCAGGATAGTGTCACATGCAGAAGATTCGTGATTAATGTAGAAGAATAGACAAGAGCAGAGGTTATGTGAATTTCAGAATCAACCCAAATCCCTCAATAAGTTTTGGGAACCTCAAGGTGACCCCATCAGCAGCCAGTACTACACACCATTCCTCACACAGGGCACTAGAGCTCTATGTGCATGTTCTGAGATTTCTTTAGCTCCTGGATCTTCTGGGGCAGAGCCTGAGTCCAGAACTGCAGCCTTCTGGCCTTCAGGGCTCGGCCCACAGCAGGCTGGATGTCCAGCTGCAGGTACTGCTCATCATCGTCCATCATGGGCCAGTAGGGTAGATCCTCACTGTTAGGGTTCCTGTGGAATGCAAGCCAGCGGGGAAGGGTGAGGTCACACTGATTCTAAGTCTGACCCCTGATTTGGGTCAAGGCAGTGGAACATTAGGCCAGTGGTTAATGGGGCTGATGGGACAGGTGTCCTGATAAAGGGACACAAGTGTCACCCACTAGTTTCTGTTCCATGTGGGGGAAGACTACTTGACCTGTTATATCTACATCTAGGAGGCAAGATATAAGAACAGTACAGAGCACTATGCCTCAGAAGCCAGGTCACTGTGAGATGACCAGTAACTGACACCTACAAAGTATCTGTATAAATGTGCTATCCAGCAGAGAAGAATCTATCATGTGATGGAAGATTCAGGAACGCTAAAGAGACAATCACCGAAAAGGGAGACCTATAAAGGGACCCCCATATAGGGAGGGTTGAGAGAAAGATGTGTTCTCACCCATGTCTTGCAAAGTTGGCCCAGTACTTCATCATCCTCCTGTTCAGTAGCTCTTCCTCCTCACTGAGGTCAACTGGAGTCATGAGAAAAATAAATCTTGAAGTCCATGACACCAAACACAACTACCAACTCATAGCTTCCCACTCAGAATTCCATCTGCTGTCAGACCCTGAACTATGAGCTTTATTACCTCCCTTCTTCAACATCCATGCAATCCTCTAATGGAATTCCTGTCCCAATGTGCTGTCATCTCCATCACAGGCTAGACTGGCACAGGTCCAGATTCTAATCTTGGTATAATTTTTTAGTCTATTATATGGTACACATTTGAATTTATTCTCTCCCAGAATCTAATTTTCCCCTAATGGACTGAGAGCTCAGGAGTCCCCGGGATGTCATCAGCAACCTCAGTCAGCTCAAGGAGAATAAGGGAGACTCACGTTTTATACCAAAGATGAAGGACCCAAAGACAAAAGAAACCTCATCAGAGTGGTCAGCCTTCACGTAGGGTGGCCTGATACTCTTGAAGAAGCTGGGTTGGTGTTGGAATTCATAGAAGTAGACAGGGGCATGGGAACCTGGAGGTAAGGACAAATAGAGACTTAGTAGCCCATCAACTAGATTTCTTCTGATACATATTTGCTGACAAGGTACCTTAATATGAAGTTACCTGGAATCATAAATGTTAAAGGGGAGAGAAAGTTCCAGGCTGGAGCTCTATCTGTGGAAAAGCTCAGGGCAGAACAGTGCTCATGGCCTTCCCAGATGAATGGTTATGCCAAGTTACTAGATTTTCAGAAACTCATTTTTTTTCTTCTGCATCTAGATGTCACTCTACTAAACTAGACATGAGGAGACCTGGATACCACACTGCTCCACAGTGCTCACCCATGGCATCTCTGAGCAGCTCCCTTAAGACTTGTGACAGATGTACTCACGTTGAAAATGTGCTACTTGGAGTGCAGGGATCACAAACATGAAGTCTCCCATCATCTCTGTGAACTGTATTTGGAGGGTTTGGGGGTCCTCAGTGTCCCCCATATACTCTTCCATTAGCAGGTCGCTACATTCAGGAGGCAGCATCTATACCAAGGAGATCAGGATGAATGATGGTAGGAATGTTAGTTGGGCAGCAGGCTTTGGTATGGGGAGAATGGGGCCTGGGCAGAGATAGAGCATAGGTTAAGAGGTTCATGCTCTGAGGTCACCCCACACAGAATCACACACATATGCTGACCTTCGTTAATAGGGATGCTATGTGAGAAGGGATATGAGGGACATCTCCATTTGAATAGGACCAACAGTAACTCACCATTTGTGATGCTGTATTCTTCAAAACAGCCTGCAGGTTCTGCCTTGTTATTTCCTTTATTGTCTGAGCAGAGCCGAACATCTGGGATGTAAAAGACCCTGTTAAGAGTGGGTTCTGATGGACTTCTTTAAAGATGCATTGTGTCCCCACTGTTTAGCATATGAAACTTCAATCTCCCAAAGGATTAGAACTGAGACTCACCATGGGGATGACCCAACCATACTCATCATTGTTGACACCAATGATGCTGGGGACAGGGCGAAAATCCACAGAAGCTAACAACTCTTTAGGATGCTTGGGTAGGAATACCCCATCTACCACAGCAGGGATGATCTTGAAGACCTGAGGGGCGTTAAAGTCAATGCTGAATGTCAATGAAATATGTATGTTGATGCTCACTGAGTTACCTCCACCATTTTCATATTTCTTACTAATTGCAGGGTTCTCAGCACACTCTGGAAAAGAATCTATTCTTAGATTAGCCTATCTTGGTGTTCATATTGTACACAGAACTAAAGAACACAAAGTCTGACTAGATATTCCAAGGCACACATTTCACTTACCTTGTTAATGGCCAGAATCTCTGCTTCGCTCTTGCCCCTCAGACAGTGCACCAGGGTCTCTGAATCCATGGTCTCACATCCAGATAGTTTGGCCACTGTCTGTGAAGGGGAACAAGTGGGGAGAACAATATTTACAATTTCAATTCAATGCTGTTGCTCTAGATACCATACTTAGTGTGCGCTGGGTGTGGATTGTTACAGATATAAATTATTCCCTTTGTCATATTCTTCAAAGATGACAGGCATCAGGCAGTATCCTCTCTACCGCCTCATGTTTTCCCTTAGGGTAGTTTAGCTAACCCCAGGCATCCTTCTGTATATTGGATGTGAGAGAAAGAGTAAGTCTGCCAGTGTTTGTATGTGAACATTAGAGGACCAGGTCTTTCTCCAGAGTCCCCTTATTTGAGGCAGGGTGTCCTCTTGTTTTCTGGTCCTAGTTTGAGCTACCCTCTGAACATCCAGGGAATCTCTTGTCTCTGCATCCCCCATGTGAGCACAGGAACCTTGGAATTACAGATACCCTACTATCTCCAGCCTTTTGAGGGTCCTGGGTATTTGAACTTAGGTCCTCAGGCTTGTACTCCAAGCAATAAAAACCCCACTGAGCAATCTCCCTAAGCACGTGCATATTTATTTTTGTCAGTGATGGAAGCTGCTAGGAACAGTTTGCTGGTCAGATAACATGATCACCCAATATGAAGTGGAGGCGAGTAGAAGCTAACCCCTGAGTTTCTCAATAATTACTGGAAGAAATCTATTTTCCATGGCCATTGTTTTCCCCATGAGACAGAAGACCAGAGTACCAGATGATGAAGGCTGAGAAGGGAAACTCAGTCTATGATGGTTGAGGGCACTTACAGTGTAGACCCTCTCATGGGTATCAGAGATAAGGTCAGGCAGCACGGCCACCCCACTCTCCATGATGGCTCTGTGGAAGAGTCCTTGGGACATGGGAGACACAACATGTGAAGACACACTTGTGCCACCTGCAGACTCGCCAAAGATGGTGACCAGGTCAGGGTTGCCTCCAAAGTGGGCGATGTTCTGCTGGACCCAGCGTAAGGCAGCCACTTGGTCCAGGTAGCCCCAGTTGCCTCTGGCGTGCTGGTCTCCAGTGCTGAGAAGTGGAAAGGACATGGATCAAAGGGCTGTCTAGGTTCTTTCCAGCTGAAATTGTCCACCTAATTCCTAGTCTCACCTGAAGAATCCCAGGACACCCAGGCGGTACTGGATAGTGACCACCACCACATCCTCAATGGCTGCCAGCATGGATCCATCATTCATAGAAGCCATGCCTATAACCAGAGCACCACCATGGATCCACACCATCACCTAGAGAAGTCAAGAGAGATGCTAGGAAGCTCATAGCCATTCCAATTCTGCAAGACGGCTTACTACATGCAAAAAAATGCATGCAAATCCTCAGGACTTCAGGACCTTAGTCATACGCGGGTTCTCTAGTAGCCCCATCAGTATATTTCTAGTCCCCATCACCACCATGTATCTCAGTTTGAATTAATGGGTCTTTGTATAGAGAATGTCTTCATTACTCAGACTCTGCATAGTTAAACAAAGAGGGGTGCCTCCATGGTTAACTCTCCAGAATAAAAAAGGAAAGGATCACCAACTCTCACCGACACAGCACATAATCCAAAAGTAGACAGAGGTAAGCTCAGTATTGAGGCTTGAGCACCTAAGTGGATCTACAGAACTCAGGTTGTAGAATGAGTCTGCTTTCATCAAAGAGCTGGAGCCTTTAATCGCTCAATGCTCCTGTTCTCTGTTCCATACCCAGGTTTAGCTGCTTAGTGTGGCTGAGAAGGCCTTCTTTGACCTGGTAGGTGGAGGCTTTTCAGCAGAGTCCCCTCTACAGTGGAGCTCAGGTTGCTTTTGTCCCCTCTAATCATCTTGAAAACCATTCCCTCTCCCAAGCTGACCATGTCCAGACACTCACAGGCAAGTTAGAGCCCTCATGGGCATGAGCTGGTGTGTAGATGTTGAGATACAGGCAGTCCTCAGACATAGAGAGTGTGGCCAGCGGCAGGTTCATATCCTTCAGGCCCTCTGGATTCATCATTTCAAGATTTTGCAGACAACTGATGGAAACAGGAGAGAGGTATTCCAAGAGATATATGGTGGTCAAAAGCAAATGTGAGCCTGGATCTTTGTCAGCCACTTCCAGCTGCTGCTCTTCATGATGCCCTGTTAACAAATACTTCCCCTCTGAAGTCCCTTCGACCAAGGTAATGGCAACAGGCTCCATGAAAGCTGGGGTGGAGTCTTCCAGTTGGTTGGGTCTGTATGTTGTTTTTTTCTGAGTCTGGGATATAGAGACATCTAGTTTTCTGTATGGAAATGATAGGCTGTGTGTGGTGACATTCACTGAGTTGTTGACCTAAACCTTACCAATGCAAAGCATGCAAGCGTTTTCTCCTCTCTGTTCCTGTTGTAGATGTGATGTGACCAGCTCCTGTAATTTTTTTCAGTGTAACTTCCCCATCATGATGGATTATACTGTAGAGTCTTTAATAGTAGCTTTCTCCCCTAAGTTGCTTTGTTGGTACTTTATTACAGCAGTAGAAAACAAACTTAGATGCAATATTGGAGTGTTGTGCTCCACAGGTACTAGAGGTATCAATGGACAGTGAGTCCACTGACCCTAAAGGGCATTGAGAAATCCTTCATCCCCTGTAAAGACTCTCAGGAAACATCTTTTTCCTATGCTGTCTTCAGAGCGAATTAGTTACATATAGTTCCTTGGTTAATGTTGCTTGGCCCTATAGATTGTTACCGTGACTGTGAGGTCAGCGTTAGCAAGTATCCGTCAATCTGAACCTCTCAGGACGTGAAGTGTATTCTACTGGTTTTGGGATGCTCTCTGCTTAATAAGTCACACAACTCATTCCTAGAGAGTCTTCCCATTGTGGCACAGCACACTGGGCTTAATTTGGATCTGTGAACAATTTTATTGTTGTTCCTCTCCATAGTACCTGCATCTCACTCTCAATGGTGCCAAGCTCTGACCCAGGAGCTGGTACAGTTGTTCTACTCAACTTTAGCACATGTGTTAGAAAAATGCATGGTGGGCTCCCCACACTGGGAGGAAACTGCTATGGAGCTGAGATGGAGGAAAGACTTCAGCATGGCTCAGAGCTCAGAGAAAATGTTCACCCCAGGGCCAGAAGTCCTCTTGGCCCAGAACTTACATTGCTGAATGTGAGGTCCCATCTCTCACACCACTCCACGGTTCAGGGGCTTCAGGAGGTGCAAAACGCAGTGGTCCTACAGGAGGCTTGGCAAAGGGAATTCCCAGGAAGCTGTGGACACCAACTTTGGCATCATTCACTTGAACAAGACTGCCTTGGACCTGGCCTGTGTGTGTGTTTCTGATGGGGCTGGCCTCTGATGAGTCCTGACCTGTTTAGAGAATTGCCATCTGGGTTAGTTTTGTGCGATCAGCTGCCAGCAGATTGTGGGAGATTCCATCTCGCTGTTACCAGGGCAAAAAAGAAGGGGCCTCCTCGTTCAGCTGTGGGGTGTGAGTGTGGGAACTTCCCTATCCCTCAGAGCCAGGAACCTTTCTTTCCTATTTCTCTTTGCAGGGTGTCAGAGCATTTCTCTGGCCAAAGAGTTGACATGCTCTGAGCTATTTGGCCACATGAAATTATGATTACTGTCATTCTTATACGAAGGTCAGCTGTAGCTACAGTAAGAGCCATACATTGGGGAAGGATAAATTCCTTCAGCTTGCTTTTCCTTGAATTGTCTAGCATTCTCCAGAGCTCCTTACACTGATCTGTCTCCTCACTATGGAGTGATCTTAAACACCTCAGATACTCTGTGTGCTAAGTGCCCACAAAATCAGTGTGCTTTGGCTAAGGGATCGGGAGACACATGTTTCCCACACTGTAGTCTGTTCTTCCCATCACCCTCCCCCCGCACCCCTGCTCCCCTGCTCCCTCCCACAAGCTCATCCTCTGATTCTGCAGAACTGGGCAGCTCTGGTTCTCGTCATTTCCCACTGGCAGCTTTTGAGCCTCACCCTGTACACGGAGGAGGAGAAGCAGGAGCCCAAAGACCACAGCATTCAGCCAGCTTTGCGGTTGTTTCAGGGGCATGATCAGCCCTCAGGTCTGAGTCTGTGCTGTTATAGAGGACGATTAAGTTCCACAAAGAGGAAGCAGAATCTGTTGCTCTTCCCTAGCTATGAATTTAAATCAAAAGGATGTGGGCGGGGACCTTGGTGTGGTGGGGCAAAGTTCTCATTGTTGGAGAACTGATTAGTCAGAGTGACAGGAGCCAATGTCCAAGAGGCAGGGCAAAGTCACCCTGCACTTTCTGTTCCCTCCTGACCCTGAAAAGGCACAGCATGGATTCTGAAGCTCTTCTGGGACACCAGGAACCCTGTCCTCACACATGAACAGAAAGCTGTAACAGGAGAAGCCAGAGGGCTTCTGTGAGTAGGTACACACTCAAGATGTCACAGAGAGACAGAGGGCTTCTATGAGTAGGCACACACTCAAGATGTCACAGAGAGACAGAGGGCTTCTGTGAGTAGGCACACACTCAAGATGTCACAGGAGAGACAGAGGGCTTCTGTGAGTAGGCACACACTCAAGAAGTCACAGGAGAGACAGAGGGCTTCTGTGAGTAGGCACACACTCAAGAAGTCACAGGAGAGACAGAGGGCTTCTGTGAGAAGGTACACATTCAAGATGTTACAGGATAGACAGGCAGATGCAGGAGCTCTGAGTATGACCTTCATCCTCAAGACTCTTCTGTGCTTGGAAGTCTCAGTTTACTGAGCCTGGATCCAGGGTCCCTGGTCTCTACAATATTCTTAGGGTTTACATGAACACCTCGCTGTCAGGTCACAATTGTTTGATCAAAACAGAGTACCAAAGTGGTGCTTTTATCGTCCCCAGCCCCTATTCACTCCACTCTCCTCGTGATGTGTCTCCTCTGGTGGCCAGCTCCTGCCAAGATCAACTTCACTGTTGCTTATCCATTTAACAAATATTTTTAATTGTTTGCATTTTTACTTTTTTATTTTGCTCATGTACATATGTGTGTAGATTCTCTCAGGCCCTGACTCACATATGGAGGTGAAGGGACGATTTGCATAAGCCATACTCAAATCCACCATATGAAGGCCACCAGGATTGGAGGAAAGTTCTCTTACCACCTTCTGATCAATATCATATGTAACCATGTGACAAGCATTCAATTGAGCCTTGCAGATTCCAACAATGCGGGCAATCTGAGGTCTCAGGAACTATGATGAACCTGAGATAAAGGTGTATAAATAGAAGTTTTAGAGTTACAATAAAACACTGACATGATATATTCAAAGGATGCAGGATCAGGAGCCCATACATAGTCCAGACTGGCTTCCTAGAGGAAGTGGCATGGGGGTCAGTGTCAAACAACCTTTTGTGTCACCTGAGAATTGGCTTTGGCTCCAAATTATCTTCATTATCATCGAAATAATAGTCTAGAGCCCCACAGCATGGCACCGTGGGACTTCTTCCTTGGTGTCTCTGCTGTTTTCCTGTCACATCACAGCTCAGCCCCTGCCTCCTCTAATCAACAGGGCTCCTTTGAGTCACTGTCACCGCTCCAATGCACTCCTGTCCTGACTGTGGTCCTAGCCTTTCTTAGCAGGTGTTCTCTCCACTCCAAGTTCCCAACCTAAGGAAGAGCTGGACCACGAGGGCTGAAAAGTCCCCAGTACCTCCAGTCTCTAGATGAAGGAACTAGATTACCAATGGATCCCAGGAATCCCTGGGCTTTTTGATTCCATATATTTTTGTTGCTCAGCCGGGGAAATCCCTGTGTGCTTTGCTACTCACTGCACCACCACTCAAAGGCCCTGTGTTGATGATGGCCATGGCCACAGTAAAAATGTCAAATGAAGAAGATACTCAATTCTCAGTTTTATGGGGGGAGGCAGAGAGTGAGTAGGAAGAGCATGAGAGATAAAAAAAGAAATAAAATAGGTAGGTAGATAGAGAAGAAAGTACATGCTCAAGTACATAAATTTTCTTCAATGAGATACTACTATATCCCTGTTCAGTATGACCAGATTTAAAACTCATAAAGCCAAATGTACATATCCACAAACCCAGCCTTACAAAAAGTACTAGAAGGAAAACCGCAACCCAAGGAAGCTAACTACACCCACAAAAACACAGACATCTGATAATCTTCCACCAGCATAACTCAAAGAAGGGAAACACACAAACACTACTACCGAAAAATAACCAGAGTTAACAACCACTTGTCATTAATATCACTTAATATCAATGGACTCAATTCACAGATAAAAAGACAGGCTAAAAGAATGGATATACAAACAGGATCCAGCCTTCTGCTGTATACAAGAAACGCACCTCAACCTCAAAGACAGACACTACCTCAGAGTAAAGGGTTGGGAAAAGGTTTTCCAATCAAGTGGACCTAAGAAACAAGCAGGTGTGGCTATCCTAATATCTAACAAAATTGATTTCAAACTAAAATCAATCAGAAGAGATGGAGAAGGACACTTTATATTCATAACAGGAACAATTCATCAAGATGAAGTCTCAGTCCTGAATATCTATGCCCCAATACAAGAGCACCCACATATGTAAAAGAAACATCACTAAAACTTAAAGCGTACATCAAATCCCACACACTAATAGTAGGAGACTTCAGCACTCCACTCTCGCCAATGGACAGGTCAACCAGACAGAAACTTAACAAAGAAATAAGAGAACTAACAGATGTAACAAATCAAATAGACTTAACAGACATCTATAGAACATTCCATCCAAACACAAAAGAATATACCTTCTTCTCAGCATCTCATGGAACCTTCTCTAGAACTGATCACATACTCAGTAACAAAACAAACCTCCACAGATTCAAAAAAATTGAAGTAATCCCCTATGTCTTGTCTGATCACCATAAATTAAAGTTAGAATTTAGCAACAATACCACTCTCAGAAAGCCTACAAACTCATGGAAATCGAACAGTGAGCTACTGAACCACCCCTGGGTCAAGGAAGAAATAAAGAAAGAAATTAAAGTCTTCCTTGAATTCAATGAAAATGAAGGCACAATATATCCAAATCTATGGTACACTATGAAAGCAGTGCTAATAGAAAAGTTCATAGCACTAAGTGCCCACATAAAGAAAACAGAGAAAGCTCACGTTAGTGACTTAACAGCACACCTTAAAGCTCTAGAACAAAAAGAAGCAGACTCACCCAGGAGGAGTAGAAGACAGAAAATAATCAAATTGAGGGCTGAAATCATCAAAATAGAAACAGAAAACAATACAAAGAATCAATGAATCAAAGATCTGCTGTCTTTAAGAAAATCAACAAGATTGATAAACCTTTATCCAACCTAATCAAAAAGCAGAGAGAGAACATCCAAATTAACAAAATCAGAAATGAAAAGGGGAACAAATCAACAGACACTGAGGAAATTCAGAGAATCATTAGGTCTTACTACAAAAACCTGTACCCCACAAAATTAGAAAATGTAAAAGAAATGGACAATTCTTTAGATAGATACCATATACCAAAATTAAATCAAGACCAGGTGAGCAATCTAAATAGACCTATAAGCTGCAAGGAAAAAATAAAGCCCAGGGCAGGATGGTTTTAATGAAGAATTCTACCAGAACTTCCAAGAAGAGCTAATACCTATACTCCTCAAAGTATTCCACATAATAGAAACAGAAGGGACATTGCCAAACTCTATGAGGCTACAATTACCCTGGTACCAAAACCACACAAAGACTCAACCAAGAAAGAGAATTACAAACCAATCTCACTCATGAACATCGATGCAAAAAATTCTCAATAAAATACTGGCAAACCGAATCCAAGAACACATCAAAAAAAAATCCATCATGATCAAGTAGGCTTCATCCCAAAGATGCAGGGCTATTTCAATATATGAAAATTTGTCAATGTAATCCATCATATGAATAAACTGAAAGAAAAAACACATGATCATTTCATTAGATGCTGAAAAAGCATTTGACAAAGTTCAACACCCCTTCATGATAAAGGTCTTAGAGAGATTAGAAATACAAGGATCATATCTAAATATAATAAAAGCAATATACAGCAAGCTGACAGCTAACATCAAATTAAATGGAGAGAAACTCAAAGCGATTCCATTAAAATCAGGAATAAGACAAGACTGTCCACTCTCTCCATATCTCTTCAATATAGTGCTTGAAGTTTTAGCAATAGCAATAAGACAACATAAGAAGATCAATGGGATTCAAATTGGAAAGGAAGAAGTCAATTTTTTGTTATTTGCAGATGATATGATAGTGTATATAAGTGACCCCAAAAACTCTACCAGAGAACTCCGAGAGCTGATAAATACCTTCAGTGATGTGGCAGGATACAAGATCAGTAACCCTCCTATGCACAAATGATAAAGAAGCTGAGAGGGAAATCAGAGAAACGTCACCTTTCATAATAGCCACAAATAACATAAAAATATCTAGGGGTAATACTAATCAACGAAATGAAAGACCTATTTGACAAGAACTTTAAGTCTTTGAAGAAAGAAATTGAAGAAGATACCAGAAAATGGAAAGATCTCCCATGCTCTTGGATAGGAAGGATCAACACAGTAGAAATGGCAATCCTACCAAAAGCAATCTATAGATTCAATGCAATCCCCATCAAAATCCCAACACAATTCTTCATAGACCTAGAAAGAACCATAATAAACTTAATATGGAAAAACAAAAATCCCAGGATGGCCAAAACAATCCCATACAATAAAGGAACTTCCAGAGGCATCACCACCCCTGACATCAAGCTCTTTTACATAGCTGGAGTAAAGAAGACAGCTTGGTATTGGCATAAAAACAGAGACATTGACCAATAGAATCAAATTGAAGGCCCAGTTATTAATCTACACACCTATGAACACCTGATTTTTGACAAAGAAGCTAAAATTATACAATGGAAAAAAGAAAGCATCTTCAACAAATGATGCTGGCATAACTGGATGTCAACTTGTAGAAGAATGAAAATAGATCCATATATATAGCCATACACAAAACTCAAGTCCAAATGAACTAAAGACCTCAATATAAATCTGACCACACTGAACCTTATAGAAGAGAAAGTGGGAAGTAGCCTTCAATGCATGGGCACAGGAAAACACTTCCTAAATATAACCCCAGTAGCACAGACACTAAGAGCAACATTAAATAAATGGGACCTCCTGAAACTGAGAAGCTTCTGTAAAGCAAAGGACATATTCAATAAGACAAAAAGGCAGCCTACTGAATGGGAAAAGATCTTCACCAATCCCACATCAGACAAAGGACTGATCTCCAAAATATATAAAGAACTCAAGAAATTAGACATTAAAATTCTAAATAACCCAATTAAAAGTGGAGTACTGAACTAAACAGAGAATTCAAAACAGAAGAATTCCAAATGGTCAAAAGATACTTAAGGAAATGTTCAACTTCCTTAGCTATCAGGGAAATGCAAATCAAAACAACTCTGAGATACCATCTTAAACCTGTCAGAATAACTAAGATCAAAAACACTAATGATAGATTATGCTGGAGAGGATGTAGAGTAAGGGGAACACTCACCCATTGCTTGTGGGAATGCAAACTTGTACAACCATTTTGGAAATCAGTGTGACAGTTTCTCAGAAAATTGGGAATCAACCTACCTCAGGATCCAGCAATACCACTCTTGGGCATATACCCAAAAGATGCTCAATCATACTACAAAAGCATTTGTTCAACTATGTTCATAGCAGCATTATTTGTAATAGTCAGAACCTAGAAACAACCTAGATGCCTCTCAACTGAAGAATGGATGAAGAAAGTGTGGCATGTTTACTCAATAGAGTACTACTCAGTGGTTAAAAAAAATGACAGCTTGAATTTTGCTTGCAAATGAATGGAATTAGAAAATACTATCCTGAATGAGGTAACCCAGACCCCCCACAAATGAATATGGTATGTACTCACTCATAAGTGAATACTAGACATAAATAAAGAACATTGAGCCTATAGTTCATGATCCTAGAGAAGCTAAGTAATAAGGTAAACCCAAAGAAAAACATATATAGACCCACCTGGAAATTGGAAACAGATAAGAATGCCTGACAAAATTGGGAGCATGGGGGCAGGGGGTAGAAGAAAGGGGAGAAGGGGAGGGTTGAAGAGAACTTGAGGGAATGGAATAGTTGAGATGGAGGAAGGACAGACATGAGAGCAAAGAAAGACATATCTTGATTGAGGGAGCCATTACAGGGTTAGCAAGAAATCTGGCTCTAGAAAAATTCCCAGGAATCCACAAGGATGACCCCAGCTAGGAACCTAAGCAGTAGAGGAGAGGGTGCCCAAACTGGCCTTGCCTGGTAGTCAGACTGATGATTATCTTAAATATCACTACAGAACCTTCGTTCAACAACAGATGGAAACAGAGGCAGAGACCACCCACATCGGTGCACAGCCTAGATGTAGTAGGGAGGGCCTTGAACCTTCCACAAAGCAAAATGCCTTATCCTCTTCTTAGGATTAGAGGGGGTGGCACGGGAGGGTGTGTGGAGGGGATGGGAGGAGGGGAGAGAGTGGGAATTTGGATTGGTATTTTTTTTAATAAATAAATAAATAAATAAATAAATAAATAAATAAATAAAAGCCAATTGTTGGCAAAGACATGGAGCTACTTATACTATTGACCACTGGAGGAGACACATAATGATGTAGTCATTATAGACGACAGTTAGACAGTTCCTTTAAAAGTTAAACATATTTAACCTGTGATTGAGTAGTCCCACTCCTAGGTCTTTAGTTCAAGGAACTGAAAACACTAATCACAAAAGCTCAAAGTTCATAAAAGCTTGTTTAAAAGTAGTCAAAATCAGGTCACTCAGGAGTTGATCAACTAGGGATTGGGCAAAATGAGATGTTTGCACACATGAAGAGACACTGTTAACTAAATGCAGCACACTTGAATCTTTTTTCCCTTTTCAATTTCCTTCTTTCTCTGTTTATATTTTATTTTATTAAATAAAATTTTTTTTCAATTATTTTACATACCAACCACAGTTTCCCCTCCCTCCTCTTCTCCCGCACACACCCATGCCTCACTTCCAATCTACTCACCTTCCCTTCCACTCCTCCTCAATCTTCACTCAGAAAGGTGCAGGCCTCTTATGGGCTTGCACAAAGAATGGCACATCAAGTTGCAGCAGGATCAAGCTCCTCCCCTTGTGTCAAGGCTGTCTAAGGTAATCCAGCATGGTGAACAGGTTTGCAAAAGTCAGCTAAACACCAGGGACAGGTCCTGATCTTACTGGAAGGAGCCTCAAAAAGAGACCAGGCTAAACAACTGTCACACATATACAGACAGCTTAGGTCAGTCCCCAGGAGGTTCCCTACCTGTTGGTCCAGAATCCTTGAGCTCCTTTGAGCTCAGCTGAGCTGTCTCTGTGGTCCTCTCTTCCTTCATGGCCCCCAGGTTCCTAAATCCCTCCTCCCTTTCTTCAACAAGACTCCCTGAGCTCAGCCCAGTACTTGGCAGTAGCACACTTGAATCTTAAAGATGTTTTACTTAGTAACAGGACCAATCACATAGGAATCCTTTCCTGAGATAGGATAACCAGGATTCTGATGTTTCTAAATTATATGCAGTTTCCAAACTGTACCATCAGAAAGTAGTTGCTGTGGAGCAGAGATCAGCCAAAAATTGACAGAGAGGAGCAAAGGAAACCTTCTTCCAGTGGTGCGGGATAATGGTCTATTTTCTGTCAATTATATTTTAAATAAATGCTGATTGGCCAGTAGCCAGACAGGAAGTATAGGTGGGACAACCAGACAGGAAGTAGAGGCGGGTCAATGAGAACAGGAGAATTCTGGGAAGGAGGAAGCCCATTCCTCTCCAGTCCTGTTCTAACCACAGAAGAAGGAAGATGTGATTGCCCAGCTGAAAAAGGTACTGAGCCATGTGGCTAACATAGATAAGAATAATGGGTTAATATAAGTTATAAGAGTTAATAAAAAGCCTGAGCTAATGGGCCAATCAGTTTATCATTAATGTAGACCTCTGTGTGATTTCTTTGGGACTTAATGACCACGGGAACTGGGTAGAACAGAAAACTCAGACAACATTCCAGTGAAAGAAGGAGACTCATACTTCCCTGAAAGTAATTACATAGCTCATACCTTCATGCATAATTTACCCATCTGTGCTGGTAAGTGGGCAAATGTGGTTGCATAGAATCATTTGATGTCAAAGGTTTTAAAAAATGGCACAGAGAGGAAATAGACTCATCAAAGAAAACAAACAAAGAAAATTAAATCTAGCAAATGCTTAACACAAAATATCCAGGAAATATGGGACACCATGAAAAGACCAAACCTAAGAATAATAGGTATAGAGGAAGGAGAAGTTCAACTCAAAAGCACAGGAAATATATTTAACATAATTATAGAAGAAAACTTTCCCAACCTAAAGAAAGATATGCCTATGAAGATACAAGAAATGTACAGTACACCAAATAGACTGGATCAAATAAAAGTCCCCTTGCCACATAATAATAAAAACAATAAAATACAGAACAAAGAAAGAATATTAACAGATGCAAAAGAAAAGGGCCAAGTAACATATAAAGGCAGACCTATCAGAATTACACGTGAAAGCCAGAAGGTTGTGGTCAAGCATTATGCATACATTAAGAAACCACGGGTGCCAGCTAAGACTACTATATCCAGAAAAACTTTCAATCACCATACATGGTCAAAACAAGATATTCCATGACAGAACCATATTTAACCAATACCTAGTCACAAACCTTGCCCTACAATAAGTACTAGAAGGAAATCTCCAAGCCAAGAAAGTTGGCTACACCAACAAAAACACAGACAATTTATGATATCACAGCAGCAAATCCAAAAGAAGGGGAAAACACACAAATTAACATTACCAACAATGAAAATTAAATTAACAGGAGATAAAAATCACTGGTCATTAATATCCCTTAATATAAATAGAATCAACTCACATATAAAAAGACACAGGCTAACAGATTGGATACGAAAACAGAATCCATCCTTCTTCTGCATACAAGGAACATACCTCAATTTCAAAGACAGACATCATCTCAGAGTAAAGGGTTGGGAAAATTTTTTCAATCAAATGAACCTAAGAAACAAGCTGGTGTAGCTATCCTAATATCTAACAAAATAGACTTCAAACTAAAAATCAATCAAGAGAGACAAAGAAGGACGTTTCATCTTCATCACAGGAAAATTCATCAAGAGGAAATCTCAATACTGAACATTTATGCCCCAAATACAAGGGCACCCTCATCTGTTAAAAAAAATTCTAAAGCTTAAATCATAAATTAAACTCCCACACTAAGAGTAGGAGATTCCAACACTCCACTCTCACCATAGGACAGGTCAGACAGACAAAAATATTATAGAGAAATAAGGGAAGTAACAGATGTTATGACTCAAATGGACTTAACAGACATCTATAGAATATTCCACTCAAACATAAAAGAATATACAGTCTTCTCAGGACCACAAGGAACCTTCTCAAAAATTGACCACATACTCAGTAACAAAACAAACCTCAACAGATACAAAAACAATATTGGAATAACCCAATATACCTTATCAGATCACCATGTTTTAAAACTAGAAGTCAACAGCAATACTAATTCCAGAAAACCCACAAACACATGGAAATTAAACAATGCTCACCTGAATCATCAATGGGTCAAGGAAGAAATAAAGGAGGAAATTAAAGACTTCTTAAAATTCAATGAAAAAAGACAACACAACATACCCAGATCTATGGGACACAATGAAAGCAGTGTTAAGAGGAAAGTTCATTGCACTAGATGCCTACATAAAGAAGTTGGAAAAATCCCACGCTAGTGTATTAATAGAACATTTGAAAACTTTAGAACAAAAAGAAGCAAACTCACCCAGGAGTAGTAGAAGGCAGGAAATAATCAAATTGAGACCTGAAATCAACAAATAGAAACAAAGAAAACAATACAAGGAATCAATGAGACAAAGAGTTGTTTCTTTGAGAAAATCAACAAAATAGACAAACCTTTATCCAAACTAACCAAAAGGCAGAGAGAGAATATCCAAATTAACAAAATCAGAAATGAAAAGGGGGACATAACAACAGACACTGAGGAAATCCAGAGAATCATCAAGTCATATTTTGAAAACCTGTACTCCACAAAATTGGAAAACTTAAAGGAAATGGACAACTTTCTGGATAAATATCACTTACCAAAATTAAATCAATACCAGATAAGCAAATTAAACAACCTATAACTTCTGAATAAATAGAAGCAGTTATCAAAAATCTCCCAATCAAAAAAAAAAAAAAAGCCCAGGACCAGATGGTTTCGGCTCAGATTTCTACAAGATTTTCAAAGAAGAACTAATACCAATACTCCTCAAATTATTCCACATAATAGAAACAGAAGGGATATTGCCAAACTCTTTTTATGAGGCTACAATTACCCTGATACCGAAACCACAGAAAGACATTACTGAGAAAGAGAATTACAGACCAATCTCACTCATGAACATTGATGCAAAAATACTAAATAAAATACAGGGAATCGAATCCAAGAACACATTAGAACCACCATCCACCATGATCAAGTCAGCTTCATCACAGAGATACAGGGATGGTTCAACATACAAAAATCTGTCAATGTAATCCATCATATAAACAAACTAAAAATAAAGACCACATGATCATCTCATTAGATGCTGAAAGAGCTTTCTACAAAATAAACATCCCTTCATGATAAAGGTCTTAGAGAGAGCAGGGATACAAGGAACATACCTAAATATAAGAAAGGAAATATACAGCAAGCCAAAATCAAACTAAATGGAGAGAAACTCACAGTGACCCCACTGAAATCAGAAACAAGACAAGGTTGTCCATTCTCTCCATATCTATTCAATATAGTTCTTGAGGTCCTAGCTAGAGCAATAAGACACAAAAAGGAGATCAAGGAGATATAAATCATAAAAGAAGAAGTCAAACTCTCACTATTTGCTGAAGGTATGTTAGTTTATATAAGCGACCCTAGAAATTCTACCAAGGAAGTTCTACACCTCTTAAACACTTCCAGTAATGTAGCAGGATACAAGATTAACTCAAAAAAAGATTAGCCCTCCTGTACACAGATGATAAAAGGGCTGAGGAAGAAATCAGAGAATAAACACCCTTCACAATAACCACAAAAGGCATAAAATATCTCTGACCAAACAAATGGAAGGCTTGTATGACAAGAACTTTAAATCTTTGAAGAAAGAAATTGAAGAAGACACCAGAAAGTGGAAAGATCTCCCATGCTCTTGAGAAGGTAGAATTAACATAGTAAAAATGGCAATCTTACCAAAAACAATCTACAGATTCAATGCAATGCCCATCAAAATCCCAGCAAAATTCTTCATAAACCTTGAAAGAGCAGTACTAAACTTCATATGGAAAAGCAAAAAACCCAGGATAGCCAAAACAATTCTATAAAAAAAAAAAAAGAACTTCTGGAGGCATCACAATTCCTGACTTCAAAGTCTACTACAGAGCTACAGTACTGAAAACAGTCTATATTGGCATAAAAACAGACAGGAGGACCAATGGAATTAAATCGAAGACACAGATATTAATCCACACACCTTTGAACACCTGATTTTTGACAAAGAAGCAAAAAATATCAAATGGAAAATAGAAAGCATATTTTACAAATGGTGATGGCCTAACTGGATATCAACATGTAGAAGAATGAAACTAGACCCATATCTATCACCATGCACAAAAATCAAGTCCAAATAGATTAAAGGCATCTCCCTGGATATACAAACAATTCTTTAGGCCAAGCCTCATGCTTAATATTATATGACCAACACAAAATGAACTCAATGGTGTTTTGGGAGATGGGTTTGTCTCATAATACTTGGTTTGGGCCTTTCTTTTAACCTTACAATTCTTTTGCTTATATATTATAGTTTCCCAATTGTGTGTGTGTGTGTATGTGTGTGTGTGTGTGTGTGTGTTTCTTGTGCTTTTTCTTTGCTGTTTTTTTCTTTATGTTTGTTTTCTTTATTCTGGTCTGTTTTTATTTGACTGTTTATGAGATAGAGACAGAGACAGAGAGAGAGAGAGAGAGAGAGAGAGAGAGAGAAGGCATGAATGTGTTGGATAGGTGAGGAGATCTGGAAGCAAATTAAGGAGGGGAAAATTTGATGAGAATATATCGTACAAAAAAATTTAAAAAGATAATTTGAGAATGCCCCTCTTATTATCTGATCTTTGAATTCCAGATGCAGTGCAGTATTGCTGTAATTTATTTCTGTAAACACTGGTCCTTATAATGCAATTCTTTGAAGATCTGTCTACCTTTCAAACTTGCACTGAAATGTAATTGGAAGGTACAGATGTTGGGAGGTAAGTCTGTGGAGATGAAGGTACATAGTTGAGGAAGCTTCATGACCAGGCTTAATGCTCTTCTGAGAGGGCTTTGAAGGGTGGAAGTCCTTAGTCTTCTTCATTCCCACAAGTATGCAGCACCTGAGCCTACTGTAGAAGTTGAGAGAACCTTTCTTCACCAGACAGCCTGCACCTGGATCACAGACTGCTGAGCAGTCAGAACTGAAAGAAGTATACATCTATTCCTTGCCTCTTGCTGCATAAAATATATTTCTCTTCTTTCAAATCTCACTGTAATCCTATGTAAGATGATAAGAATATTTTAAAATTTACAGAATACTGTATAACAACACATGTATTTGGAGTCCCCAAAATCTATATAATATGCTTGCTATTGGTTGTCATAATATTGTCACTTAGAGCACCAGAGAGGAAAAGAAGTTGTAATAATGGAAATGGCCCAGAGTCCTCGGGCTGAGGGTCACAGTTCTCAAGGCAGCAGTGCTGGGAGGTGGGCCATTCTCTGGCACTATTTCCTGAAGGTTAGGTTCTCTTTAGTGGATTATCATTGCAGCAAGGGCATGTCCACTGCTGTGGAAGAGTTTGTTATGAAGCGGGGCTCATTTCTTTGTAGCTCTCACGTTCTCTTGGGTCTCTCATTGTGTGGTGACTTCGGTCATGTTATGACACAGAAAGATGGTCCTCAGAAGATGCAGGCTTTTGAGCCTTCAGGACAATGAGGCAACTTAATCTCTTTGCATCATGAATTAACCAGTCTACAACACCCTATAATAGCAATGCAAACAGTCTGAGACAAGTGAGTGGGGAGGGTGAAATCAAATATCTACTCATGGCAGCTACTTTATAGATCGGGTGTAATCTGTGTAATCGGTATCAAAGAGTGGCTGATTTGAGACCCCAAGCAGTTAATTACTCTGGTTTCTCTTCTTCCTTGTTTTCAGGGTTTGTTAGATTATTCTGCATTAAAATGCCCTAAAAATTACTGTTTCAGAGCAGCATTTTTTGCTAAGTTCAAGTAGGCAAGCAGCTTGGAGTTGTTTATTCTGGACTGTTTTCTGGTCTTCTCTAGCATGGGAAGGTGTTAATTGAGATATGATATTTCTGATACCTGTACCTTGTAGTCTCCAGCATCCCGGAAGACTAGCCTGGCCTGATTTGCTGGTGTCTGGGCAAGAAGATATAGTCAAGACTTGTGTTGTCTTGGTTCCAAATGGATACACCAATACCTCTGCTCAGTTCTTCACATCCACTGAAACAAACTAAATGACTAACACACATTCAAGATATGGAGAAACTGATGCCATTTGATGGAAAAATCTGCAGAGTTAAAATTCCCAAAGTTTGCCTAAGGAGAAGGGAAGAGTCATGGTTTTCTACCTTATACTCTCCCATCTTCTTCCCTGAGAGTCTGAAGGATTTTCCTTGCAGGTTTGAGCAATGTTGTTTCTAAAACCATAATTAAACAGGATGCTTATTTGGTCTTAGGCATCCTTCAAACACATCAAATTCACAGCTTTTTAATTATCACTAAAGCCCTTCTTCTGTAGGCCATATTGGTACTTGCTGCTTCACTATTCCCTGGACTCCGTCCACTGCCCTGAGCATTAACCTGGAAAACAGTAGAAGCAGATATTTCCTATTTCTGCCAAATCTCAATCCTCTTGTTCTCATCATTAGGGGGTAATGGAAAAATTAAAAATGCTGCAAGATCCCCAGCGGTGGCAGGCAGCAGAAACGCTGCAGGTCTCCAAGCAGTGGCACCAGGCCATGTGGCAGCAGGCATCGGGCCCTGAGAGCAGCCAGTCCCAGGCAGAGATGGCTGCAGGCCCCCGAGTGGTAGCTGATCCAGTGCAGGGAGACACACGGTGGTGGGCAAGAGACAGAGACATGGATAGGCACACCATGCTGAGTAAGGTTGGATATTTACTCAGTGGGTGATGGAAGGGAAGAAGGATAAGGAGAGAAGAGCAGAGAGAGGGACAGAGAGAGGGGGGGAGAGAAAGAGAGAGAGAGAAAGAAAGAGAGGGAGGGAGAGAGAAGGAAGAGACAGAAGGGGGAAGGGGAGACAGGAGACAGAAAGAGAAGGAACTCAGGCTGGAAGCTGAAGATCAGCCTGTCTCAGCAGATGGGGGTGGGGGTGGCTTGTCTCTTAAAGAGACAAAACAGATCATTACAAGGGGACTCATGTTTCTCAGTGTCATTCATAATTCTGGTCCTTTCACAGGCAAAACTTCTGAATGAAGAGCTAAATCTTTAGACATAGGTTGAAAACTTCATTGTACATATAGACATCAGTACTGTGGGAGCTCCTTCTGCTCCTTCAGCCAATAGCCTTTAAGATACCAGCCCACTTGGGCATGGTCTCTGATGCTTTTTAAAGCAGAGGTAGCCATGCGCTCTCTCTCTTGCTTCAAACTCTGTTTCTGGCTACTAGACCCCTTTTCCTGGTCATGCAGAGGGCTATTGTCTAGGATGGTGATCTGTAAGTTTTTCCTTTAAATAAATAATCCTTTTATTAGTCATAATTCCAAACCGGTGTGGGATTGTTTTGTGACTTATTCCTTCATCTGGCACCCAATGTTTGGTTTTAGAACCCCCAGCTCGGCTGCTTGCCACCAGCTCAGCTCGCACGAGCCCTCCCTCAGCCGTGGCCTGGGCGTAGGGCCAGCAGTTCAATATAGAATCTCACGCAGTGGCTTTTCTTGCTGCAATTCTTTACACGCCTCAGATTGGCTTCAAGTCCCCATGCACCCTATCGTTTGCCTTCCAACATGGATTTAAACTCCATGCCTCCCAGGATCCACGGGCCCAGACAGTCTCTACCTGCCTGGTTTGATCTTTTCTGAGAGGTTTTTAAATCCCCTTTGCAGCGCAGTGCTTAAGCAGTGAGTCAGAGCGCAAGCGGTTGCTGAATGCTGTAACCCCTCAGGCTGTGGAGGCTTATGCAGCTTCCGAGTTGCTCTTCTCTACCCCTGGATTCTGGGTTTCCGGTTGTGTATGGAGTTGATTTAATTACATTAACTTTGTTGAGCAACTCATATTTCCAAGTCTTTAACAAATACCAAGGCGGACACTGAAACAGGACCATTTCTGTCACCTTTGCATTGATTCCGGTCGTGACTCAGAAACAGAGCCATCTGCTGGTTCACAGGTAAAATGGCAGGTTTCATTTTTAATGGGACTTTTGCCACAGCTTTTGCTGCCACTATGGAAGAAATCACAAGAGGCCTATACACCTATGGAGATACCTCAATTTACTGGTTGTTATGTTTCAGTTTTCTTCTCCATATTATATCATTATAGAAGTATATGGCATTAATTGATAGGATTAATACCATGATAGGAAAAATTGATTCCATATCTAAGGGTACTAGGAAATTACTGGAGAGGGTCCAGGCTGTTGAATTTAACATTCAGAAGGTATCACAGAGTTTTGATAAGGTAACAGACAGAATATACCTCCAGGATGGCAATTTACATGGTATGCAGGAGCAGTTCAAGGAGGAGATGTTATCTTTGAAAGGAAACATTAAGACCTTGGAATCCCAGGTGCAGAATGGGGACCAGAAAATTTATACCGTAAGGAAATTACTAGAAACATTTGCAGGTCAGGAGATTCAGGCTTTACGAGAGATTATGATTAAGAGATTTGAAATGATTGAGGAAATTATTGGAGCTGATAAACAGGGTGAGAAGACACAAGGGCAGGATACACTGTCACCACCAGCTGTCAGAACTGGTTTACCCAGGATTTTAACGACATACACTGTAATTTACACTGACAAAGCATCAACTTCTAAAGGCTCAAAGGGAGCAAAAGAAGGTAGATGGACACTAATAGGAATGAATGCTCTAAAGGAAATTAAACACGCCATCGTTACTTTTGGCTTGCACTCTACATTTGTTAAGGAAATGATAAGAACTTGGGCTTCTATTGTAAGGGCTATACCCCATGATTTCTCCCAGTTAGCATTAGTGGTGTTAAAGGATGGACCATCCTTGATGTTTGGAATTTATTTCAGAGAAGAATCCAAACATATGGAACAGCAAGGAAGAGCAAAAGGTGTGGAGGTTTCCCAATATCAAATTCTTGGTGTAGGAGCTTATGCTGATCCACAGGTCCAAGCTCTTTACGATGAAGAAGTATTGTCCCTATGCCACAAAACAGCCTTGAATGCTTGGGATAGAATACCAGGACCAGGGAGAAGGATCGAGTCATATACCAGGGTTAGGCAGGGACAGGGAGAACCCTATACTGACTTTCTGCAAAGATTAATTAAGGCTCTGAACATAGGAGTAACAGACCCAGAAGCTAGATGAATAATTCTTGAATCTCTGGCTTTTGAAAATGCAAACTTAGAATGCAAAAAGATAATTGGGCCTTTAAGGTCTAGATCAGCACCTATGGATGAATGGATTCAGCATACCATGAATTTTCAGATATTTAACTACAATGATGAATCCTGGGTAGGAGAAGCTATTTCCAAAGCAATGAGGGGACATCAACCTGCCAAATGTTATAATTGTGGTAAATTAGGACATCTGAAAAGGGATTGCAGGCAAGGAATTTCTAGGAATAATACCTCATCTGGGAATGGCAAGAATAGGAAACCTCAGCTTTCAGGTATATGTAGGAAGTGTGGTAAAGGACAACATTGGATCAATGAATGAAGATCAACAACAGACAGATACCATCGGGAAACTCCTTGAGGGGCCTCTTGCAGGCCCCCAAGCCAAAAGTAGCCCTCAAGGTAAGACTTCACTGAACAAGTGTATTTCCAAGAGTCCCACTGAGAATAGAAATGACTATTATCTGATTCTCCTAAAGATTTCTCCATTTAAAAGCTTGTAACATCTTGCTCTGGGCACTAGAGTTTCAAAGAAAACAATTAATATTTTACATTAATTTACATTCATTGTTTTCTTTGAAATTGGGGCATGGGGGCTCACATCTTTAATCTGGACACTCCTGCATCTCTGTGAGTTCAACAACTGCCTGATCCCTGTAGAAAGTTCCTGGCCAGCCAGAGCCACAGAGTTAAGGCCCCCACCTCAAGAAACAAACCAAAACAAATCCCCAACAATGTTCTCCAAGTTGCCTGGAACAGGCAGATTCTTAGTCAAGGCTTTGGACTCCTGAAAAAGCCTTCTTGTTCTCCCACTCCAGTGAGACTCAGAGAATACCTGCTGTGAACGTGTTCCAGTATGAACATAAAACTGACTGAAAAGTCCCCTTTCTGTTTCTCTGACCTTAAGCCAGACCACACCAAGTGCCCCTCACAGGAGCTCAAGTGTGCTTCCCAAGTAAGGCCTTTGAGAAGAACAGGCTCCCTGACTGTGCTGCTAGAAAAAAATTGCCACTGAAAATAGGCACCGAGGAATCAAGAATTCAAGTAAGCGGTACTGAGTCACTGTTGTAAGTAACACTGTCCCTAAAGATGTAACCGAAACCTTGGGCTATCTTAGGTGTACACAAAGAGGGCAAAGTTCTGGGTGGTAAACACATAGCAATAAATGTCACATTCCTTTCATCACAGCACTCAGGAGACAGAGGCAAGAGGATCTCTGTGAGTTCAAGGCCAACCTGGTCTCCAGAGCAAATGCCAGGACAGGCTCCAAAGTTACACAGAGAAACCCTGTCTCGGGAAAAAAATAAATAAATAAATAAATAAATAAATAAATAAATAGATAGATAGATAGATAGATAGATAGATAGATAGATAGATAGATAGATAGATAAATAAATAAATAAATAAATGAATAAATGAATGAATGAATAAATAAATAAATAAATAAATGTTCCAGCAAAGGACGAATTTTCAAATTTGAAATGCATCCATACAGAATCACAAGCAAGGAAGCTGGAAAATGTGTAATTTAAATCCCTCCCTCCTTATTTTTTCCTCTCTCAGGTAACTTTTTGAGTTCTCAGTTAACTTTCTTTTGAAGGTTTCTGTTGCAGAATATTATTTTAACTAGGCAAAGATGTGTCACATTTATTTATGCTGCAGAATATATTGCTTTAACTGTGTAAAGGTCTGTTACTTGTTATGCTGCATTTGTTTAACTATGTAAGGATGTATTGCATCTGTTTCACCTTGCCTGCCTAAGGCACCTGATTGATCTAATAAAGAGCTGAACAGCCAATAGCTAGGCAAGAGAAAGGATTGGCGGAGCTGGCAGGCAGAAAGGAGTTGGAGGAGAGAATGAGGGAGACTCCCAACGCAAGAAGCCAGGCAGCCAGTAGTTGCAGTGAAAGTAAGATATGCAGAAGGAAAGCAAAGTAAAAAGCCCTGAGGGAAAGGTAAATAAAGAGAATTGGGTGAATTTAAGTTTAAAGAGCTACCAGAAAGGAGCCTAAGCTAAGCCAGGCATTCAAAACTAATAAGTCTCTGTGTCATGATTTGGGAGCTGGTTTGTGGACCAAAAAGGAACAAAACCCACCCTGGCACAGGTTTCTCTGCATGGTCGGATATGCAGACCTGGCCTCTACCAAATGTATACCAGTGGAGCCCATGCCTACTTCCTCTAGCCTCTTAGTGACAATCAAAATAATTTGCAATCAAAATTGTCCCCATTGCCTTTAATTTCAGCACTCAGGAGTCAGAGGCAGGCAGATCTGTGAGTTCAAGGGCAACCAGGGCTATATAGAGACCCTTTCTCAAAAAGAGAAACCCAAAACAAGGGTGAAATGAAACAGGAAAAAGTGGACAGCAATGTCTGACCTCCCTATGTCCATAGATGTGTATACACATGTGTACACACACACACACTCACGTATTACATACAAGCTCACATGCACATAAAATATATGATCTTTTTACTTTGTTAAGTAATTATGTGTGTGTGCGTATGTATGTTTGTGTGTATGTACATATACCCTGTGATTCAGACCTCTGCCAGCAGCCTGCTTACAGAATATGAGAAACTGAGCTACTTCCCTTGAGTAAATGTCTATTCCTCTCAGACAGGACATCAACAGACCAAAGTTCAGTCTGGGGAACCCATGAGTTTAAGGGGCTTACTTCCAGAGCATGGGTGACCCCAAAGCAACTGTTTCCCTGGGAAGTCTCACCCAGAGAAGACAACTTCCCCATAGCTGCAGTTAGCCTTCCACAGAGCCATACATCCTCTCACGACCTGAGGCCATGTGCCACTAGGGCAGAATTGTACACAGCTGATTGGAGGTGCAGGCAAGAGTGGCTGGAGACTCAGGTGAGGTTTTCCTGACTATGTCTATGAAAGAATGACAACAGCCAATAGGCCCAATCTTGGGACTCTTTAATTATAAATTAGTCAGAACTGTTCCGTGAAAGAGAGGGTGGCTTCTTCCCCTCCCCCTCAACTCTTCCTGATTCCTCTCCACACACACCCCATCTGAATCCAAAAATGACAGAACCAAAGGAAAAAAGAAAATCTCCCGAATGCTGGGATTAAAGGCATGTACCACCACTGCCTGGCACACAAAGTACTTTTAAGGTTTAAAAAAAAAAAAAAAGTTCTGACAAAATATTCTGAGATAAAGAACCCATAAAGATGCCACTGAGTTTACTTTGGGCAGGCCATTTACTGCTGGCCATGGTGCCTGCCCTCAAGAGTGGTTTGTATCCCCAGTGAAACTCGGGTTGAAGAAAGCTAATTTCTCATTTGTGAGCAGTGATGAATTGGAGACAGCCTCTGGGTTAGGGCTGGGGACTTGTGTCCACTTCACCTCTCAGTGCTGGGACCCCATCTGGCACAGGCCTGTGCACGCTGCCATGATCTCTGTGAGTCCGTATGTGCATCGTTTCCTCGGCGTCCTCCATCCCTGAAGATGCTGACTTCTGTGCTTGTGGGAGAGAGTTTTGCACCAGATAGAACCACTTGTTTTATGATGTTTATTTCTTGTTTTCCTCGGGCATGGTTTGAGGAGCATAGAGAAGAGCCCGTGAATTTATCAGATGAGACAAATGGAGAGCCACATCCAGCTGTTCAGGAGCAGCACATCAATCCAGTCACACACTGGATTCTGTTGGAGTCTTTGGGAATGAAGTATCAAGCGCTATGACCCTGCCGGCCACAGAAGCTGTGCTGCAAGGACAGAGCCCTGATGCCCTCTGACTTCCATGAATCACTTGCCAGAATGGCCAATGATAGGACAGGATTTCTCAGGTGCCCAGGCTCCTTTCTGTTCTCAGCCTAATGCAGAGCATGAGAAACAACCTCCTGAGGACCCAGATGGCACCGACAGCATGCTTTATATTACGCAATGGTGGGACAAGAGCTGCCTGGATCTCATTGCAAACTGGGAACCTCAGAAAGAGGCGTAGTTTGCTCTGTAAGGTTCACCAAAGCCTTAAGCTCCTAGGGTTTCTTTATCTGTATCCTCACAGCACCTGAAGGACATTTGTATTAATTCCACAGTGAGGTCCTGATTATTACTATGAACATTTGTGCACAAGTGTTTGCATGAACATGTATTTTTTTATTATCTCATATATGTAGCCAGAAGTGTAAGCGTTGGGTCTTGTGGTATTTAGTGTGTGTTACTGACGGTTGGCTCTAGGATGGTAGTTTGGTTTCATTAGGCTCTCCAGTTGCTAGGATTATGGATGTGTATCACTATATTGTGCTCTTAGTCTTTTACTGTTTGAGAATTTTACACATGCATGTTTTGTTCAAGTCCAACCCCTACTCCCCTCCAATAATGAATTATTTTTAATAAACGTTAGCTCTTTTTTTCTCCCAAAACCCACAAATGACATATTTCATTTAAGAATAGTAGTCAAGGAGTGGGGTGGTCGTGATGCACACCTTTAATTCCATCACTCACTCAAGAGGCAGAGGCAGGTGGATTTCTAAGAATTTGAGGCCAGCTTGGTCAACAGAGCAAGTTCTAAGACAGCCAAGGTTACACAGAGAAACCCTATCTCAAAATAAATAAATGGTAGTAATTGAAAACTTTTCTCACTGGTAGTTAGTGGTTCTGAAAGAATTAAAATAAAAGAAATAAAGTTATGTGCCCTTCCAGTCAGCCAAGGGCCAAGTTCCCCTCAGAGATAAAGGGAAGCAACAGATGGGCCCCATGACCCATGAATCACCAGCCAGACCACCCGGGATAGCCAAAACAGGAATGATAGATGAGGGCAGCAAGACCCTGCCAACCGCAGTGTCCTTGTCATCAGGAGGCACATCTGATTTTGTGGTTTTTCCAGGAATCCAAGAAAAACAAACCACTGCGTCCCAAAATAACCGTATGCAAGTCTACTTGAACCTTTAGGTGACTGTCCTTACCTGTACCTCTGGGAATCAGTTCTTCCACCATATGGGTGCCCAGGATCAAAATTAGGTCATCGGGCTTGGCAGCAAGCAGAATTATTTCCTGGTTTATTAAATCTAAGACGAAAACTTACCTAAACCATTTCCTGTATAAAATCTAAGGAAAGACTTGTCAATAAGACTGAAATACAAACCAGGCGTTGGTGGTGCACGCCTTTAATAATAATCCCAGCACTCAGGAGGTAGACGGATCTCTGTGAGTTTGAAGCCAGCCTGGTCTACAAAGTGAGTTCCAGAACTGCCAGGGCTACACAGAGAAATCTTGTCTCAAAAAAACAAAACAAAACTCAAACACAAAATTATATTTATTCTGAATGATGAAAGCAACACAACAAAGTGGACCAATCCATTAGATTTTAAGTCTACACAATTTTCAGCGGAAAACTTATGTTTGATAAAATTTAAAAACAACACATCACAATTGACAGTATCCGACCAGCAGCTCCCACGTAGCTGAGGATAGCTACAAAAGGAAAACACAGAATCATAAACTTAGAGCATAGAAGTTTTTTGAGGGGTGTGTGTGTAACTTGATTTTTTTCTTTGATTCTTGACTATGAAGTTTGTATATGACACCTGTTATAAATGTTAAAAGACTGGCCACTCCCACAAGTTGGAGTTTTATTGTACACAAAGTTGAGTGGTAAGTAAGCAAATACTACTAGCGACTTGACTGAGAACCAAAAAGCAACAGCCAGGAGAGGAGCAGAGTTTTCAAACAGCGTTAGGAAGCTGAATATGTAATTTTTACACAGTAGAAATCAGAGATACCTGGGAGATGGGTTGGTTTGGGACAGTCCATGTTATAAGCTTTGCCATTAAATCTTATTTTCTGGACTCTTGGTTTGGGACTCTTCATCTGAAACAACTTCTGCCAAAAGACAAGGTTACTTACTCATCAGGCGTGAAAAGACCTATGCCTTTTCGTTTCCGACTTTGATTTCTGTCACTAGGCTCCTGTCATCAACACAACAGGAGCTGCCTTCCAACAAAGGGTCACTAATATACACACCAACCTCCTGGTTTAGATTCCCCTATCATAAACACAGAGATACTTGCCATGGACCACTCTAGATCAGTTTCTTTTACTTTATCCTGCTACATAACACTGCTTGGCTACAAAACCTGGGGCTCACAGAACAGCAGTACTGGTCAGTTTCAATGGTCACAAGATATTTATATCATCATCTGCCATTATCTTGTCCATTATTTCTTTCGGAATTCAATCCTCCGAGCAACATTCTGAGCTCCAAATTTTTTGACCAATGCATTTCTAGTGTCCTCATCATCCTTTTGCAAATCTACGTCATCTTGTCGGGACCAGATTGGATAACCGTCAGGTCTCTGACCAGACTCTAAAAAGGAAGAAGTGGCCTCCAGTTCACCACTGTTTTTCAGGAAGGCCTGTGTAACTGTTGATAGATCCAACTTAAACTTTTCCATTAGTTGCCGGATAATTTTGATGGCAGCTCCCACTTCCTGTGTAGAAACTTTTGGTTCCTCTTCCTCCTCATCTGGCTGTGTTTCAGAATCTTCCTCAGGTGTGGGAGGATCATCATCACACATCGTTATATGTATTTCAAAGTCAGGGCTCTCACCCACCTATGAAGAAAGAGGAAGACCAGGTCGTATTTACTTAGCCTTGAACTCCTGCAATATGTATCTTCCCAACTACCATTCCCTGGCTCCTCACACAACATCATACGAGCCCCTCCCTTCAGTTCCTCTCATATACTTTTAATCATGCTGACATGCGCACATACATATACATGAACAATTTATGGAAAGAAGTATGTTGTGTACGACTATACACAACATATAACCGATTAAAAGATGGAATGTATGCATGTGTATGAGAGAGCATATATAACCTGTATGACATTAGATCATTTGTTAAATGCCTGACTTTGCTTCCAGATGGTGTGGTGATATCTCTCTATAATCCAGGATTCCTGGCAGAAGGGAAACCCATAAATTCAGGACAGCTTTGGCTATACAATGAGACAATGTTTCATGTAGTCCAGGGGCCTTGAATTTACTATGACCTTTAGCTTTTTACCCCTCTACTTCTTGAATTAATTGTTAATTTTTTTAGATTATTTTATGTGTATGAGTATTTTGTCTCCATGTATATATGTGCACCACGTGCATGCCTGGTGCCCACAGAAGTCAGAAAAAGGCAATAGATATCTGGGATTGGAGTTAGATGGTTATGAGCTGCAGGATGGGTGCTGGGAACCAAACCCGGGTCCTCTACATGAGCAACAAGTGCTTATAACCTCTCAGCCAACTCTCGACTCCACCTTTAATTTCTGTCTCCCTCCTTTGGCTCCCAAGTGTTATAATTATAGGCATGTCCTGGCATGTTCACTGAGACAGGGTGTCCTTTTTTTTTTTAATTTGCGACAAGGTAGCCCAGGGTAGCTTCAGACATAATATAGCCAAGGGTGAATCATAACTACTTTCTTTTTTTGTTTGTTTGCTTTGCTTTTTTCCAAGACAGGGTCTCACTATGTAGTTTGTCCTGGAACTCAATATATAGACCAGGCTAGCCTGGAACTCACAAAGATTCATGCGCCAATATGCCTGGTTCCATAACCACTTTCTTTTGTGTTAATAAGCTAGATTAATTCAGGGCCAGCAAGATGCTGGGCAGGTTAAAGCACTTGCCACCAAGCCTGACACCTGAGTTGTCTCTGAAAGCTAAATGGTAGAAGAGGGCAGGCTTATTATCCAATAAATAAAATTGTAGCCAGATGGTGGTGGTGCACGCCTTTAATCCAAGCACTCGAAAGGCAGAGGTAGGTGGATCTCTGTGAGTTTGAGGCCAGCCTGGTCTACAGAGCTAGTTCCAGGACAGCTTGGGCTGTTATACAGAGAAACCCTGTCTCAAAAAATAAATAAAATTGTAATACATTTTTAAATGTTTTTAAAAGTTAATTCACAAGATCTTTTTTTGGGATTTTTTTTTTTTTTTTTTTTTGGTTTTTCGAGACAGAGTTTCTCTGTAGTTATGGAGCCTGTCCTAGAACTAGCTTATAGACCAGGCTGGCCTTGAACTCACAGAGATCCGACTGCCTCTGCCTCCCAAGTGCTGGAATTAAAGGCGTGCACCACTGCCCAGCAATTCACAAGATCTTTATTCTTAGAAGATGCACAAATATAATTTTGATAAAAAAATCAGTAGCCACCATTATTTTACAGCACCTGCATTTCTCAAAAGCTATTATTGCGAGGCTTCAATAGTATATTTCATGACAGACTGAACACAAAAGAACAAAAAATATCTCCAAAGAGTCGGGCAATATTGGTGCACACCTTTAATCCCAGGACTCAGGAGGCAGAGGCAGGTGAATCTCTGAATTTGAGGCCAGCCTGGTCTACAAAGTGAATTTCAGGACAGCCAGGGCTACACTGAGAAACCCTATCTCAAAAAACAAAATATAATTTTTAAAAAATTTCCAAAGCACACAGAAACCTAAATACTTAAACAAAATTACCAGAGGTTTTTTTTTTTGAAAGTTAGATTTATGCTCCTGAGAAGCATAAGAACATTCTAAAGCAGCCAAATACACTGTTAACTTTGAAAAGCACACAGTGAAATCAAAGTGTTCAAAGCAGGTAGTTCACACTGCTAAGATACAACCATTCCTTGGCACTTTAATCCCAGAATAGAGGTAAGCAGATCTCAGTTCAAGGTCAGCCTGGTCTAGCGAATTCCAAGCCATCTATAGCTACATAGTGAGGCCCTGTCTCGAAGCCAAACAAAAGAAAAAAAATTAATCTTCCCTATTCTGTGCAGTTTTTCCTCTGCCACTTACACTATCCTGCCAAACACTAAAAGCTTTGTGAAGCCTAAAGCCAGATCACATCTAGTTTCTCTCCTCTTCTATCTTGAACTTCTCTTACGTTCTTAGCCTCGGGTGAATGAAAAACGTAGCTTAATAAAAAAAAAAAAACCAAGAATGGAGGTGAGGGGGAGAAATGAGTCAACTGAGCTGATATACCACAGCTTCTTCAAACTCCCGACTGGCGTCCTCAAAGAGCTGTTTGACTGACTCATCATTCTCCTTGGTCTCTCCCTTCACACACTCCTCTTCAGGCAAGTCTGGCGTTCTCTTGTTCTGTGGTTCTATGAAGGAAGAAACAGCAAGTCAGCAGGGCTCATCTGCACAGACCACCTCTACCGGTTCTGTGCGTGCGGAGCATTTTCCTTTAGAAAACACCTGTTTCTTATTCGGCACGAAGAGCATAAGACATGCATTCCCAATAATTCTCACACTTATTTCCAAAATAAACCCACAATCCCAATGCTCAGAAGCCTGATGCAGGAAGATTTAGGCTACCCCTGCACTATAAAAAGTGAGTTCTAAGCCAAATAAAATAATGAACACTGTCTCCTCCTCTCTCATGGCCTGGTTCATGCCTCTGGACGTACTCTCCCTCATATCTACAGTAAACCCTCTCCTTCATACCTAGAGTCATCATGTCCAGCAAAAAGAGAACCTAGAAGCCCAGAGGCCAAGAGACTGGCATAGCTAAACCAGCTGGGTTATACAGGACTCAGAGAAGCTGGGGGAAGGGTAGCCCAGTGGGCTGGAGAGGTTAAGAATAGGAGGCAGGGGGTAGGGAGGTTTTAAAAATGTCTGACATTTGTCTCATAATCCAGTAAATTGGGAAGAAGAGTATAAGTGACAACAGCGACCAGGAACTATAAACACACAACACGGTGAAACTGGATGATGAGCCACATGCGGTGTAGCTCATCAGACTACTCCACATGTATGAATGTTTGTACTTTTCTATAGCAAACAGGGTTGGCAGCACATGTGTTTAACATGCACAAGGTCCTGACTGACGACAAGAGGAGAAAGACAGGAAACCCATTATGTTGCATTGACATACCGGAATAAAAGGCAAATGATGGGGGGAAAAATAAGGCAAGGCTACATACAGACATACAGAGTTCCATGAATTAAAAACAAATTTGGTGCAGTGACACATGCCTTTAATTCCAGCACTAAGGGAGGCATCTACATCTGAGTCTAAGGAGAGCCTAGCCAGCATAGCAAGTTCTAGGCCAGCCAGGGCTCCACAGTGACACTGTCGAGAGAGAGAAGCAAGCTGCAAAGCAAACTTATCTAGTTGCTAGCATTACTCTAAGCAAAGGGGACAATAATGGACAAGAGATGACAACAGCAGTTGCTCCCAGAATAGAAGCCAGGAGAAGAGCATTTAACAGGAGACTGACTTCACCATGCACTAATTTTAGAATATATTCCTCAAAGCACAACTGCCATTTAAGGAAACTTTTTCTTTTACCTATGTTGCAGTGGCGCACACCTTTAATCCCGGCACTTGGGAGGCAGAGGCAGGCGGATCTCTGTAAGTTCAAGGCCAGCCTGGTCTATAGAGCAAGTTCAAGGACAGCCAGGGCCACACAGAAAAATCTGTCTTGAAAAAATATCAACAACAAAATGAAAGGAAGGAAGGAAGAGAGAAAGGAAAATAAGAAAGCAAGCAAGCATTTTTTAAGGTCAGGTAATATCAAAATGTCCAGCAACGAAACTGTATAAAGTCCCTTCTATCATCAATGCAGAAATACACTTGCTTTCTTAGTTCTTACTAGCTTCAGATATTACTAATCTTGACTTCTTAAAAACAATTCTAAAGATACGAACATGACAATTCCACCACCACCCTGCTAAGTGATTTTTAATACAAGGGCCCTAAATGATGATCACTCATACACATGGCCCTGACCTCATAACTAGAAGTTTCTCTTACGTCATTCTAGCCAAGCTATTTAAGAATCTTTGTGGCCCAGTCACACTCCGACATCAGGACCCCTGAACTTGCTATTTCTTTCGTTTGAAATACTCTTCCCCATACATCCTCCTGGGCCGCTTTTTCACTCCTTGGTTTCTGCTTAAACATCAAATTATCAGTGACCTTCTCTTAGCTCAAAGGCCTTTCCCCAACCCTTACCCTGACTTGTTTTTCTCTATAGCACGTATCACTGCCCAGCTAGCATGGTAAACTCAAAGACCACAGGGGCCTTGCTTTACTGTTACATTCCAACTGGGCAACAGCGCCCGGCACTAAAATAGCTGTTCATTAAATGAACCCAAAATGTCACTTTTATCAAAACCAAAATTTTAAAGATTTATTTATCGATTATTAATTAATTTATTATGCATACAGCGTTCTGTCCCTATGTATCCCTGCAGGCCAAAAGAGGCACCAGATCTCATTATGGATGGTCGTGAGCCACCATGTGGTTGCTGGGAATTGAACTCAGGACCTCTGGAAGAACAGCAGGTGCTCTTAACTGCTGAGCCATCCCTCTAGCCCCAAAACTAATTTTTTAAAGCATACTGAAATAGAGAAATAGATTTTACCAGAAAAATAGAGATTGGGAGAAAGAATGCCTTTAAAAGCAAAAGGGCCTTCATTTAAGCTGTCAATACCAGTTACAGAAAAAGGAAGGCATTTTAGCCAAACATGATGGTTCAACTGTGTAACTCCAGCACTCTGGAGACTAAGGCAAGAGGACTGAGTGCCTAGACTTGGGAGGTCAGCCTGGACTACAAGAGCCAGACCCTGTCTCAGAAACAACACAACTTCAATAAAAGTAACACCTGTGCACTATATATAGCCTAATCATAACCAAGTCCCAATCTCAAATGCCTTAGAACTTCACCTCACCAGCAGGCAGTGGTAAGGCATGCCTGTAATCCCGGCACTCAGGAGGCAGAGACAGGGTGATCTCTGTGAGTTCCAGGACAGTAAGACCCTTTCGGGGTGGGGGGAGGAAGAGAAAGAGGGAGAGAGGAAGGAAGAAAGAAAGGAAGGAAGAAAGGAAGGAAGGAAGGAAGGAAGGAAGGAAGGAAGGAAGGAAGGAAGGAAGGAAGGAAGATTGATCTTCAAAGAGAGAAAAAGGCTACCCTTCTACCTCCTAGAGGAAAGCTGGGAAGCTGGTGGGAACACATAACTGTTATTATCAACTAGTTACTGTCCTGTAGTCCCAGCCACTCCGGAGGCGGAGTCAGGAAGATCATTTCAGCCACAGAGTTAGGGACAGCTTGAGCAACAGAGCGAGACCTCAAGTTCCCCGCCCTCCCAAACCCAAACCAATCAATAAACAACATTCAGTCAATGGAAAGAAAAAGTTAGTGAGACGAAAAATTAAAATCAGAGAGCAAAGCATAAGAGAAAATACTCCACTTTCACCGGGACCTCAACAAAGGAGGGGTTGAGCTATGTCAGTGGCGCCAAAACGGCCACTGATGGACAGGCTGCCCGGCCCCCAGGTCCCCGGAGGTGCAAGCCTCACCCCCGCTATCCGCGGCCTCGGGGTCCTGCTCCGCCTTCCGCTTGAGCTTCTGGGAGGATGGGCTGACCGGGGCGTCCCCCAGCAGGTACTTGTGCTCCTGGCCCCGCAGGTGCTTGAGGTAGCGGTCCTTGAGCGACTGCCAGGAGTGCTGCGTGAGCGAGCTCTTCTCCATCGCTTTCCACAAGGCGTTGCCTGTGACCGAGTTGGGCGAGCGGGCATTTTCTTTCACGTAGGTCAGGATGGCCACGTCGTCCGCGTCCGTGTAGGCGATGCGCCCGGTCAGAGGCTGCGGCTCCAGCTCCACGGAGCCCTCGGTGGAAGCCCCGGGCTTCGTGTCTGGAGCCTGCTCGCTCAGTCCCAGCCGGTATGCCTCCAGCTCCAGCCTCTCGTTGCGTTCCACACAGTCTAGGATGTACTGCGTGGAGATGAAGTCGCCCGAGGCCTCGGCCAGCGCCTCCCCGGGCTGGGCCAGCAGCACGGCCCCGGGCTCCTGCACCCGGCACACGGTGCCGCCACCGTGCAGGATGAGCGTCGACAGCCGGCGTTTGGCCGGGCTGGGCCGCACGTAAAACGACATAGCGCTCCCATCTCCCCTCACGAACAGAGTGGAGGAGTGAGTGGGCCCATTGGGGTCTTTACCCAGATCCATCGCCTCCGCCATACCTATCTCTCCGCTACTCGAGAGCTAGCGCTTCGAGAACGCCTAGGAGATTGACACTCCGGCGGCGGAGTCCGCCACTGCGCTTGCGCCGCGATAGCCCAGCCGAGGGCCGGCCCTCTTCCCCGGAAGAGGCGTGGCTTCGGGGCTTGACCTGGAAGTTGTAGCTGTAAGCTAGTCATTTCTTTTTTTTCTTTAGGTCGGGCCGGTGGGGAAGATGGCCACGCTGCAGGAGAGTGAAGTAAAAGTGGATGGCGAACCGAAACTAAGCAAGAAGTAAGTGTCGCTGAAAGTCCTTAGTGTCTCTGTCGCAGTGGCCCGATGGGAAGTACCTGGAGGCTTCCTCCCAAGGCGACTGAGCCAGGGGCCTCTCTGCCCTCTCCTGTAGGTGAGCACATGCTGGGATGGAGGTGCGGCGCCCTGGAAACTACAGCCCCCGGAACGCCCTGGGGTCAGCTGTCCTGGCTGGTGGGTTCCCTGGTCCTGACTGTAGGGACGAGCGTGCGGAGGGGAAGCCAGCACAGATACTGGGAGGTGACAAGAAAGAAAAGTGAAACTTACTTTTCCTTGTCTTTTAAGAGATGCTTTTTTTAAATTGAACCACTCCCCCAGTGAATAGATTGGAAAATGGCTAAATGTCTTAACTTTTCAGAGAAGAACCTGTTGGGTCGGTGTTCGGTTCACGCGGGTCCGTGGAAGAAACGGGGCCAATCTAGGATTTTTATTTTTAGCCTTTGCGGCCGCAGAGAAGTCAGCTTCTAGTGAACTGACTGACTGTAATTTCTCAAAAGGCATTTTTATTGTTATACAATTACATGATAGCGATTCAGTTTCCGCATACCAAAACTTCTTATCTGAAGTTTCCCAAAGAGACAAATGTCAAAGCAATTCCCAGTCCCAAGACATATGGTTTCTGTGCCCTCCCACAACCAAGGTTTGCGTATTTGAACCTTTTAGGAAGCACTCAGATAAGCTAACATTCCGGAATCAGACCAGCTGCAAAACTCTGTGGGATCTCCTGTTAACAAGAACCTTAAACTTTTTTCTTGGCTTATCCAAGGTCCTTCTGCACCTTGTATTTTAAAGGGGGTTCATTCTCAAGCTGTTGCGCACCTATCCATGTGTGTCACTCAAAGGATCTGAGACTAGTGAGCAAGTGGTCTTGTTCAGCGGGATGCACCAGGCTCCCCTTTGCGCTGCTGTTTGTGTCTTTGTAAACCACGGTAGCTCTTAGAGTTGTGTAGGTGGATATGAACAGTTAGATTAACCTCACTTTAACTGGCTGTTTATAGGATCTAAAGACTATACTTGGTCTAATCCAGGGTTCCTTAGTGAACCACAGAACATGAGCAACTACTTGACTCTTTGGAAGAGCTACACAGTGCCCTCCAGAAATGGAGGAAATAGTTTACATAGCTTTAGTTAGTTAGCTCTTGTTGAGCCCTGAGGGAAATACTAGAGATATTCTAGATAAGAACTGATTTTTCCTTTTGTGTCTAGGCTTCTGCTTTGGGTATATTAGAAGGATTTTAAGAGTAATATTTAGCTGGGTGGTGGTGGTGCACGCCTTTAATCCCAGCACTCGGGAGGCAGAGGCAGGCGGATCTCTGTGAGTTCAAGGCCAGCCTGGTCTACAAGAGCTAGTTCCAGGACAGGCTCCAAAGCTACAAAGAAACCCTGTCTCGAAAATAAAAAAAAAAAGAGTAATGTTTAAATTTATGGGTTGCTAACTCCCTAATACTTTGTCAAGAGTGAGTTGATGGATTCCTTAAAGGAAGCTGGGTGGAGTTTATTAAATCATAGTTGACATTTTGAGTAATCAATGAAAGTAGCTCAACTTTTGAGTAAATTAAGAAAGTCTCACAGCTCCTTTTTTTTTTTTTTAACTTGTAGCCCAGGCTGGCCTCGAACTAACAGCGATCCGCCTGCCTCTGCCTCCTGAGTGCTGGGATTAAAGGCGTGCGCCACCACCGCCTGGCCTCACAGATCCTTTCAAATGACTTTTTCTTCACTTTTTTGAGCACATTGACCTGTTAAGCACCGTGCTGGCACTATACAAACTGTGTAATCTCAGTATTAATCTTCCTAGAGAAATATTAATGTCCACTTTTCAAATTTACAAACTGTGGCCCTGGGTGATTATATTTATGTAAAAATGTGTGCTCCTAGGGGCTGGGAGGGTGGCTTCATGGTAAAATGCTGGCTTCCATGCAGGCTCTAATAATAAAAGTATATGTTCCTCATGTGCCTCCAAGCACTGATCTGAAGTGACACCTATGTCAAGTCTGTGATCCTCAGTTGTCTAAAATAAATCAGGTTTTTTTTTTTGTTTGGGGGGGGTTGTCTGTTTTGTTTTTTGAGACAGGTTTTTTGTTTTTTTTTTTCTGTGTAGCCCCGGGTATCCTAGAACTCGCTGTGTAGAATAGGTTGGCCTCGAACTCAGAGATCTGCCTGCCTCTGACACTACCACCTGGCAAAAGAAACCAGTTTTGATGTATGTTCTTGGAATTATCATGGGCTAAAATAAATTTTTTTGTGATTAACATCCCCTTTTCCCTTAATTGTTCTTGGAATTTCTTGGTCTGAAATCTTTACTGAGGACCATTTTATGCCTGTTACTGTCCTCAAAGTTGAAAACTAATGGGCTATCTCAAATCACTCGTTCTCAAATGAAATATTTCTCTCCAAATTATTTAAACAGTAGCGTGTGGTCCTGGTAGATCTCATACCATCTAGTATTAATGATGCATAAATGTGGCGTTGTCTGAGGACATAGCCTTTCTTTCCTCTTTGTTCCTAAAACTCTACACTGGTCTCTTCTTTGACTTGGAGATGCTTTTGTGCAGCTGGTGTTTTTGTGGTTATTTTATTTTCTGGGATGGGCTTTCATTGTATTCACCAGGCTGTTCTCAAACCTTAGGCTCAAATGATCCTTCTCAACCTGCTGGCTGTCTAAACTGTCAACCTGCTTGGACTGTCTAAAATTTGCATTTGATGTTTCCATCATCATCCAGTAGCCATATTCCACCCTGAGGGGGAAACCACACTTCAGAACCCCACCTTTGCTTTCTTTACTTTAGGGTGTTGTGAGCATTTTTGCATATAAGCTATTGATTGGCTTGCATTTGAGTTCTTAATCCAAGTTAGAAGCTTTTTGGTTTCCATAGTCAGGACTAAGAACACTGCAGATGTTAGTCAGGAGGGACTGAAGTTCAGAGGGACACTGGATGTTAGTAGAAATCATGGCTCCCCTCCTCAGGAGTGTGGGTCGTGTGGCTGTGTACTGTTTGTCCCCTCTGACTACACATCTCTGTTTCCTGCTAGGTGGTGGTAATCATTAGTTCCAGGGTGCTCTGCCATGTTGATGCAAGCTGCTGTCAGGCTTGTTAGGGGGTCCCTGCGCCAAACCTCGTGGGCAGAATGGGGTCAGAGGGAACTTCGACTGGGTCAACTTGCTCCTTTCACAACGCTCCGCAAGGACAAGCCACTTTCTGATAAAAGAAGGTTGGTGCTGTTACCTTCTTTACTGCTCTGGGAGCAGAGCCTTTCCTTCAGTGTCTGTTAGCTAAGTCTCGGGCAGGTTAAGAAAGCAGATCTCTATTACCCAAGTCAAGAATCCCTCCTTTATAAGTTCAGAGTCCTCTCCTTGCAGTCCTTTCTCCTTTCTTTTTCATTTTTACTACTTTGACCATTTTTTGTTTATTGAGCCAGGGTTTTATTATACAGACCAGGCTGTCCTTAAACTCACTGTGTAATGAAGGTTGGCCTTAAACTAAAGGTCTTTCATTTCTCATGACAGGATTATAGGCATGTGCTACGTCACCACCTGGCTTCAAGGTGGGGTGTTTTTGTTTTTTTTTTTTTTTTTTGGTTTTTGTTTTTTTTCCCCAAGACAGGGTTTCTCTGTAGCTTTGGGGAGTGATATGGAACTACCCAGCAAGTTTGTTTTGTTTTGAATTCACTAAATTCATATTGAAAAAGAAGGATACAGCAGCAAAGAACAGTGGTACAAATCTATGTAATCCCAGAACTCAGGAGGCCAAGGGAGGAGAATTGCAGGTTCAAGTCCAGACTGAACAATTTAGCAATCCCATTTCAAAATAAAAAAGGAGCTTGGGGGTGTTCAGTGTTAGACCTTTTGCCTAGCACACTTGGACCATTGGGTTAAACCTCCAGTACTACGAAACAAACACAAGAAAGTGAAGGGTATATTTTAAAGCCAGACGCTGGGTGGTGTTGGGCATACCTTTAATCCCAGAACTTGGGAGGCAGAGGCAGACAGATCTCTGAGTTCAAAACCAGCTGATCTACAGAACGAGTTCCAGGACAGCCAAAGCTGATACACAGAGAAGCTATGTCTCAAAAACCAAAAAAAACCAGACAGTATGCAATCATGATTGACATGATCCACTATTAAAGAGTTATCAGTTGGAAAGGATGATCCATAATTCTCTTTGACTAATGAAGATATTTTTGAGTATCCAAATAAGCTGATTTTTCCTGGATTTAGATGGCAAGTTCAGATCATAAGGGTCTCAGAGTTTCCCCCATTGTTTTGGTTTTTTGAGTTTCACATAACATGTATGAAGTTTGGATAATGAAAGACTCGATCAGAAATACATCCAAATTTGTCTAGTTTCGGTCCTGGAGGCAGAATGTTACATAGTGAAAGATACCCCAGATTGACTTTTGAGTGTTAACTAAACTCTGGGACTCAGTCGTTTCTTTTTAATATCTCAGTCCATACAATTGGTGGTCTTATTTCCTTTTTCTACATGCTCAAGGCCACTCAAGTGGTTAGTGTTTTAGAATTTAGTGTGAGGCAGTTTGACTACAAACATGGGTCAGCATTCACTGTATTATGCTGTGTGGTGTTCTATTCTGGTGTTAAAGTCGGAGCAGTTTTATTGTTTTGACCTGGGTCTCAGGCTGGCCTCAGATTCACTGTGTAGCTGCAGATGACTTAAATTTGTGATCTCCTGCCTCCACCTCCCAATACTGGGGTTCCAGGTGTGTGGCATCACATCTGCCGTGCTAGGGATCAACCCAAGGCTTTGTGCATGCTGCCCAAGCACTTCTCCATCTGAGCCACATCCCAGCCTCCGGACCAGCCTGACAGCTGTTCTGAGTGAGACATCTGAGGACCAGCTGTCTCCACAGCCTAACTCCTGTGGGAGAGCCTGGCCTGACTGGGTTGTCTAGTACTGTAGGTACTTCATGTTTTTCCTGGGGAACCTCTGTCCCAGTACTAAACATAAGCTGGTACGTGTGGTCCTCTTCACCCTTGTGCATCTTGGGTCTGGTTGGTTTCTGATGCCAGGCCAAGGCTAGAAACGACCTGTTGCATCTTTGTTCAAAGCTTAAGTTTCCTTTTTTTTTTTTTTTTTGTCTTGTTCACATTTGAGTTTAGTGACTAACAGGTTACCATTGGGGAGTGGGGTTATTTAGGGGTGTGGGACCCAGCAGGACCACTTTCCACAGGCTGTTCATACTTTGGAAGAGTGGCAATGGAGCTTCTTCTGGGGGAGGGTCCTCCAGGCGGGCAGCTTTCACATTGGGTGCCGTCATCTTCCCAACAGTGAACTAAAGAGACGCCTGAAAGCTGAGAAGAAAGTGGCAGAGAAAGAGGCCAAGCAGAAGGAGCTCAGTGAGAAGCAGCTGAGCCAGGCTGCTGCTGCTGCCGCCACCAACCACACTGCTGACAATGGCGTGGGTGCTGAGGAGGAGGCTCTGGATCCAAACGTGAGTTCCCCTGGGCCTCTGCTATGAACAGACACAGGAAAGCTTCTGAGAGGCTTATGACAGACAGTAGGAGAGGCCAAATGACTAACAAGATAAATAAGAACGAGAACCACTGCCAATGGATTGGGCAGAGCAGTGTCCACTTTTTTATACTTTTTTATTTAGTTAAAGGCATGGGCCCTGAATTTTTAAAATTAACTCCAAATAAATAATTTGGAGAGACCAATACTCCTGAGTAACTACTTAATCTTCCTTGGAAGTAGCTGAGCCTGTAGCAACATCGGGGGGAGGTATCTTCCCTCAAGATAGACTAGAGCTTATATTGGCAAATGCATTCCACCTGCCACATCTACTTCATGTGCCCTTCCTGGTTTTGTACATAAACACAGCCATGCCCATTTGTAACAGAACTCTAAGGCTAATTTTCCACTATTAACAGTAGAGTTGGGGGACTGGAGGGATGGCTCAGTGGTTAAGAACTCTGGCTACTCTTCCAGAGGACCTGAATTCAATTCCCAGCACTCACATGGAATTCACAGCTGTCTGTAACTCCAGTTCCAGAGGATCTGACACCCTCACACAAACATGTGCGGTAAAAACAACTATGCACATAAATAAAAATAATAAATAACTTTAAGAAAAAAAAGTCGATTTGGAGAGTTGCATGAGCTGGAGAGATGGCTTCATGTTTCAGAGTGTACACTGCTGTCCCAGAGGACACACATCTGGATGTTCACCAGCACCTATTGCTCCATCCAACTCCAGCACCTGCATGCATATACCCCCACACAGACACACATACATACACATGATTAAAAATAAATCTTGTAGGGGGCTGGAGAGATGGCTCAGCTGTTCTTTCAGTGGCCCTGAGTTCAATTCCCAGCAACCACATCGTGGCTCACAGCCATCTCTAGTGCGATCTGATGCCCTCTTCTAGCATAAAATTGTACGTGCAGGTAAAGCACTCATACATTTTTTTAAAAAATCTTCTAAAAGAAAAAGATTACAAGATTGCCAACCGCTGTGGTAAAATACTCCATATCTGTACCATACAGTTCCCTGAGCCTGCCTGAGGGAAGAGTCTAACATGTGGCCAGAAGGGTTAGTTAAGAAGCGACTCCACCATGCAAATACAGTTCCTAAAGGAGACCACCTGTAATGATTAACTTTTATTAATTTAGATGAACTCCACTACTTTTTTCATTCTGTTGAATCTTGGATTTAATTCTTTGTGTGGCTCTACATATTTTTCATACAAATATCGTTCCATAGGCAGTCCTGTTTCAAGTATGCAAAGGGCTTCATTAATGTTATGACTGTACCCTGTGCAGGCTCCTGTGTCCTCTTAGTCCCCAGATGGTGCTGCTGATGAGGGGACGGAGCCTACTGGAAGAGGTGGTCGCTGGTGGTGGGTCTTAGTGGGTTATGGCTCAGCCCCATTCATCCCGGCCTGCTTGTCTGTCTTGCCTGATCTATAGAGATGAAGTTCTCCATAAGTCTTTGATGGTCTGAACAAGCTTCTCCATCTGCCATGCCATCTCTGCCTAACAGTATCCTCTTAAACTAGAACAGCTCTTCCTTCCTCCTTCAAGTTGTTCTGTGTGGTATTCTGCACAGGGACAAGGAAAGTCACGAGTACAGCGCTCTGCAAGAGACACCACAACCTGACACGTTCCACTTCTATTTTTTTTAACAGCAATACTACAAGATCCGTAGTCAAGCAGTCCAGCAGCTGAAGGTCAGTGGGGAGGACCCGTACCCACACAAGTTCCATGTGGACATCTCACTGACTCAGTTCATCCAAGAATACAGTCACCTGCAGCCCGGGGACCACCTGACTGATACCACCTTAAAAGTGGCAGGTAGGAAGACCCCCACAGTTCACATGCCATTCTCATCTCACTGCAGGCAGACCTCTTTCCAGACACAAAGGACAGCCTGGGTTGGTCTTGTTTTTGTTTTGTTTTGTTTTTTGGGTTTGTTGTTGTTGTTCTTATTTTATTATGTGTGCAGTATTCTGTCTGCATATATGCCTGCAGACCAGAAGAGGGTACATGTAGTTGCTGGGAATTGAACTCAGGACCTCTGGAAGAGCAGTTAGTGCTCTTAACCTCTGAACCTTCTCTCCAGCCCCCTCCTTTTGTTTTTTTGATTCAGGATCTTGCTGTATACCTTAGACTGTCCTCAAACTTGAGATCCCTTGCTGCCCTATCCCCAGTTGGTGTTGAAGATGCTTTGCTAGAGACAGTAGCTTTATTATCTACTCACAGAAAGTAGAGCAGCCCTGAGACATGGGTCGCAATCGAGCTAAGGTAGTACTCCTGTGAAAGGGATGCTCTCTGATGGAATCCACTAGAAGAATTTTCTTTCCTCCCCCAAACCATGGACATTTAATTTCATTGTTTGTCTCTACTCTCAGACATTTCTAGAACATTATTTATGGATTTTTGAGGTTTTTAGATGTCTTTTTCTTGCCTTCCCCAAAAAATAGTAAAACTACTAATTGGAGAAAATGTACAACATTCACAGAAAATAAAGAGGAAAAAAAGTTACCCATAATCTTATTGTGTAAGAACCTTTGCAATACCTAAATTCAAAAGCCTATTAATTTTCCATGTGTGTGTATGTCCATTCAGTTCATGTGTGCACATACATGTAGAGGTCAAAGGACAGTTTTCAGTGTCGTTCCTTAGGCTCAGGTGCCATCCACTTTTTTATTGAGATGAGGCCTCACCCGGGCTTAAAGCTTGAGCAGGCTAAGCTTACTGGCTGGCTATCCAGCTCCAGGGATACTCCTGAATCTGCCTCCTCAGCACTGGGATTGCAAGTGAGTGCCACACCTAGTATTTTTTAAATGAGTTGTCTTTTATTTATGAGTATGTCAAATATGTGTGTGCGTGCCCACAGCGCCTAAAAGAAGGTGTCAGATCCCCTGCAGCTAGGATACAGGCAGTTGTGAGCCAACGATATGGGTGCTGAGACCTGAACTCGGGTCCTCTGAAAGAGCATGAGTCTTGTTAGCTGCTGAGCCTTCTCTAGTGTGCTCTTCCTTCCTCTCCTGTGATCTCTAAGCATTGAATTCAGGTCCTCATGATTGTCATCTAAGCTTTCTGTAGCTTCTGATACTAAGTTTTGGTTTTTGAAACGGGGTCTCATGTAGCTCAGGCTAGTTTTGAACTCCTGCCAAATGTGGGGATTACAGATGTCACCACCATACCCACCAAAACTTTTTTTGGTGTTATATGAATGTGCTTTTAGACAGGATTTTCAAATTGTTATAGTTTTTAGATTTATTTTATGGTTATGAATGTTTTGCCTGCGTGTGCGTGTGCGTGCGTGCGTGCGTGTGTGCGTGCGTGCGTGCATGCCTGGTGCTTGCAGAGGTCAGAAGAGGGAGTCAGTTCACCTGGAACTGGAGTTAGATGATTGTAAACCAGCGTGTGGGTGCTGGGAGCCAAGCCCAGGGCCTTCGGAAGAGCACAGGTGTTCTGAATGCTGATCCATCTCTCCAGCATCCCTTTTTAGTTCACATATTTTTCTTAGATATAATTTTTGGGGGTTTTTTTTTTTTTTTGCTTCTTGCTTTGGATTTCTTTTAAGACTCTTATTTGAAGATGGTAGATTGTCAGTTCTTTAAAATAATTGTGATTATTAGATCTTTTTTATCTTTTTTTAAATATATTTCTTTCATTTCATGTGTGTGAGAATGCAGCAGAGCTCATGGAGTTAGAGAATACCTTTCTGGAGTCTATCCTCCTTCCCTGTTCTGAGACAGGGCCTCTTGTTTCTTTCACTGCACTGTGTACTCCAAGCTAGCTGACCCACAGGCTTCTGTCAGGCGGTGGCGGCGGCTGCTGCTGCTTCTTCTTCCCCTTCCTCCTCTTCCCACCTCCTCCTCCTCCTTTCTACCTCTGCTACCTCCCATTGGGCCACCAAATCCTGCTTTTTTATGTGAGATCCTGGGATCATATCGCCATCTTTGTCTGATCAAATTCATATCACTGCCTTAGCATGCTGAGGTATCTCCTCAGTCCACCTAATGTTTCTTTGTTGCTTAATTTTTATGTGAAATCCATCCTAGATTTGTTTGTTTCTTTTTGAGACAAGGTCTCATGTAGCTCAGTGTATGGTGTTGAACTTACTATGTAGTCTAAGATGACCTTGAACTCCTGACCCTGTTGCGGCTGCCTGGGGTTGCAGGCAAGTAACCACCTGGTTTATGTGGTGCTGGGGGCCGAATTAAGCTTTGTGGTTGGAAGGCAAGCATTCTACCCTCGGACCTACATACCCAGTCCTCTAGTATGTTTGAAGGAAGATTGGTTTCATTCCCAACTTCACTGTACTGTCTGGTTTCTGTGAAGTGTTCGTAAACATAGTAGCTGGTTACAGTTTTGGGATTTCCTAGGGTTTTTTTCCTCTTCTTTGCTTTATAGTGCCCTGTCTGGTCTCGTCCTGCAAAGGAACTGCATGTTGAGCTTAGAGAGATTCGTGGGCTTGTTGTTTCATCCCGTCAAGGTCCTTTTAATGCAGCCCTCACCTGTACAGGAACAGGTGCATCCTCTCCCAGTCTCTGCTGCCGTCCCCCACCTAATCTAAAGTGTTCACATTCTTCAGTGGACACTGGCCTTCGGTCGCTCTTCAGCTCTCAGATCATCAGATGCCCGTTCCTTGCCCACTGATTTTTTTCCCCTATATGGAAGTCTTACCATTGCTTATAAGGTTCTTAGGAATATCTTCTTCTGTAACCTTATATAACTTGGGGTTTTGTTTTTGGGACAGGGTCTCACTACGCAGTCCTGCCTCTACTCCCAACCGCTAGGACTAAAGGAGTGTGCTGCTGTGCCTGGCCTTTCCCCACATAAACTTTTCATAGGGTTGACTTACCTGTCCAGTCATACATTTATTTGTTGTTTATGGTTTTTCGAGGCAGAATTTCTCTGTGTAACAGCTCTAGCTGTTCTAAAACTCACTCTGTAGCCCAGACTGACCATGAACTCACAGAGATCCACCTGCCTCTGCCTCATGAGTGCTGGGATTAAAGGCGTGCGCCACCACTGCCCAGTTTTAATTTTTATGTAAAGATTCAGAAAAATCCCAAACCTGTGTTGTGTTGTCACTGCCACTGCCATCATCCAGGAATCCACTGGCCATCTTTTTAAAGTGAGTTCTCCCTGTACAGCCTTGACTGGTTTAATGAAAATCACTGACTTGAAGAAGAGGGGAGGCCATGGACCTCAGGCCACGCTCAGATCGTTGTGGTTTGTGTTGCTCAGAGAGCTTAAAGGGTTTCTCATTCTGTCAGTGTCTTTGCTATTTTTTTTCTAGGTCGGATCCATGCCAAGAGAGCCTCTGGGGGGAAGCTCATCTTCTATGACCTTCGAGGAGAGGGGGTCAAGTTACAAGTAATGGCCAACTCCAGGTACATAGAAATAGCCAGGGTCATACCCCCAGAGTAACAGAGGGCCAGTTGAAGACACAGCTAGTGTGGTCCTCCTTTCCCATTGCTGTTTAGAGTTAGGGTAGCAATGAGTGGAACATGGTTGGGTACAGTTGCGTTGACAGTGGAAAGGCCTAGAGATGAGTGACTGGTCTTACTTACAGGACAGTAAGTACAAAAAGGATCCAGCAGTTGTCCCTGAAGCAGGGACTCACTCTTGGGCTCATGGAAGCTGTTGGTGAAGGTTTCCTGAGTAAGCCAGTAGTCTGCATTAATTGAAGAACTGTACATTCAGCTACTTTTCCTTCCACTCAGGAATTATAAATCAGAGGAAGAATTTGTTCGTATCAATAATAAACTGCGCCGGGGAGATATAATTGGAGTTCAGGGGAATCCTGGGAAAACCAAGAAGGGTGAGCTGAGCATCATCCCCTCTGAAATCACACTCTTGTCCCCCTGCTTACACATGCTGCCTCATCTCCACTTTGGCCTCAAAGACAAGGTAAGTTGTGCAGCTGTGCGAGCTGGTCTCTAGGATGCGGGCCATCGCATAAACTGATTTCTGACTGCTGCCTCTGCTTTAGGAGACAAGGTATCGCCAGAGATACTTGGACTTGATACTGAACGACTTTGTGAGACAGAAATTTATCATCCGCTCTAAGATCATCACATATATAAGAAGTTTCTTGGATGAGCTGGGATTCCTAGAGGTGACCAAGGGCCGAGGGTTTTTTTACCTGGAATGGTGCCTGCCTTGCTATGCTTGTTTCTCACTGTCCGCAGCATATCCTCCACTGTCCTTCATGCCTAAGGAAACGCCCCCTTGTCAAGTACCTTTGTTCCATCTTGTTTATTGCTCATTAGGAAAGCAGTGCACCGCCTGTGTGTTAGTGATGCCATTTTCTATAACAATAGTCTTTAGAGGCCAGGAATGATGATAAACATGGAGGCATAGATAGGCAGGTTTCTGTGAGTTCAATCAAGGCCATCCAGGGATACATAGTGAGATTTGTCTCAGCCCAATCCCTGACCCCCTAAAATTCTTTAGAGGTTAGGCATGGTAGTGTTCACCTTTAATTCTAGCATGGGAGCCAGAGGCAGGCTGGTCTCTGTGAGTTCAAGTCCAGCCTGGTATACATAGTGACCTTCAGGCCAGCCAGGGCTACATAGTATGAAAAATGCAAGTGCATGTAATATACAGATTCAGGTAAGAAATAAATAAATACAAACAAAACTGAAATCTCTCTGCTTTTTCACCTGACTTACTTTCCTAAATTAGAATTTGATATATGCCCTCCCTCACTGTTTACTGTGTGTATGCACATATATGCACACAAATATGTACTATATGCATATGTAGCACGGATAATAAAAACCCAGAGACAGATATTGGGGTTCAGGCTGAAGATCAGAAAAGCAAAACAGGCTTGGTCTACAAGAGCTAGTTCCAGGACAGGCTCCAAAGCTACAGAGAAACCCTGTCTTGAAAAAACAAAAAAGAAAAAAAGAAAAGCAAAACAGCCAAGTCACTAGAGAAGTCTCACCTCTACCAAGGCTGGGCAACTGCAGACTGAGCCCTAAGCCTCTCTCCACCCATTTTATATTCCCCTCTAGTGCTGGGATTAAAGGCATGTGACTCCCTAGTACTGAGACTAAAGGTGTGAAGCAGCACCACCTAGATCTGTTTCTACATTGATCCTGTGTAGCCTGGGGTGGCCTTGAACTCAGATCCATCTGGGGTCACGTGGATATTTTGTTTTTGTTATTCTGTTGTGGTGTGTATGTGTCTCTGTGTCTTTGTATGCACGTGTGTATGCAGGTGCATGCATCTAGGTGCGAAGGATAGAGGATGATGCCCAGTGTCCTCTATAACCCTTGGCCTATTTTTGTTTGTTTGTTTTTTAATTAATTGTATTGTGTGTATGTGCGTGTGAGTGCCAGGGCCTTTCAGTACCCTTGGAAGCCAGAGGACTGGGATCCCCATAGAGTGCAGTTACAGCTGGTTGTGAGCTACCTGACTTGGGTCCTCAGCAAGAGCAATATGTGCTGTTGATTGCTGAGTATCTCTCCAACCCTCTACTGCTTTTTTTTCTTTTTGATTATTATTATGTATACAGTGTTCTGCCTGCATGTGTGCCTGCTGCCAGAAGAGGGCACCAGATCTCATAGATGGTTGTGAGCCACCATGTGGGTGTTGGTAATTGAACTCAGGATCTCTGGAAGAGTATCTAGTGCTCTTAATCTCTGAGCTATCTTTCCAGTCCCCTCCACATCTCCCCTCACTGTTTCTTAAAGAACATATTTGTCTCCTGTATTAATAATTTGAATTATTTCTGGTTCTCTTTTGTAATGTTTTAGTGAATATCATACATGTGGGCTAATACTTTTTAATTTGGGTTTTTTAAAATTTATTTATTTATTTGCTGGGCTTGAACTTAAAGAGATCTGACTGCTTCTGCCTTCTGAGTACTGGGATTAAAGCCAAGTGCTACCATACCTGGCTTATGTTCGAATTTCTAAACATAGAATAAAAGTTAAAAGATTTAAATAGTAGATACTGTATATGTCTTAGGTAATGTTCTGTTGCTGTGAGGAGACACTATGGCCAAGGCAACGCTTATAAAAGAAAGTATTTACTTGGTGGCTTGCTTACAGTTTCAGAGGGTTGGTCCAATATCATGGCAGGAAGCTGGCAGCAGACAGGCAGGCTGGCTTCAGGCTGAGAATTTATATCCTGGTCTACAAGTTGCAGGTAGACACAGACAGACAGACAATGGGCCTGGCATAGACTTCTAAAACCACAAAACTTAGCCTCAGTGACACACTTTCTCCAACAAGGCCACACCTACTCCAGCAGGGCTACAACTCCTAATCCTTCCCAAACAGTCCCACCTACTGGGACCAAGCATTTAAATATATGAGGCTGTGGGAGCCATTCTCATTCAGACGACCACAGTAAATTAAACCTGAAAGTTGCAGCATCCACTTATCAGCATTTACAGTCCTGCTGTGTTATTGTTTTTATTTGTTTTGTTTTGTTGTTTGTTGTGTTTTTTTCAAGACAGGGTTTCTCTGTGTGGCCCTGGCTGTCCTCTGGAACTGGCTCTATAGACCAGGCTGACCTCCAACTCACAGAGATCCACCTGATTCTGACTCCTGGTACTATGATTAAAGGCGTGCTCCACGACCACCCAGCATACTTGCTGTGTTATTATATAGATAGAGATGCAGTTCTAGAAAGTCAAACGATCTGTTCTTCATCAAGCACTTAGATTACAAAATTTTACTTTTGGTATATGACAGGCCTAGACTGTGTTACATGCAATGAATGCACTGTCCTCAAACTTGGGTTATCTAAGCACTGTTTCTTTCTGTCTATTTTAGATTGAAACTCCCATGATGAACATCATTCCAGGGGGAGCTGTGGCCAAGCCTTTCATCACCTATCACAATGAGCTGGACATGAACTTGTACATGAGAATTGCTCCAGAGCTCTACCATAAGGTAGAGTAATCACACACCTATTTCCTTCATAAGGTAGAGTAATCACACACCTATTTCCTTCATAAGGTAGAGTAATCACACACCTATTTCCTTCATAAGGTAGAGTAATCACACACCTATTTCCTTCATAAGGTAGAGTAATCACCCACCCATTTCCTTCATAAGGTAGAGTAATCACACACCCATTTCCTTCAAATTGCAGGAGGCCGGGAGAATCACTGGCTAGCCTAGTACAATAAGAAATAAGAAACATCAGAGATACTGTTCTAGTTCTTCAGGTTTGTTGGTTGTGGTTCTTGTAGAGTTTCCTTTTAAACAGCCGAGGATTGAAGGCATTATACAAGGGTACACGTGTTCTCATTCAGTTCTAAAAGCTTTAACTTCAGCCTCCCTTGAATTAGATCTAAATTTAGTCTTGTTTTGTTTTTCTTCTTCAAAAACTTTACTACTGGCAAGGCATAGTGGCAAACACCTTGGGAAGCAGGCAGATGTGAGTTTGAAGCCAGTCTGGTCTACATAGTGAATTCTAGGCCAGCTACGGCTACACAGTGAGACCATAGCTCAGAAGGAAAAATGTGTATCTACACACACACACACCCTGCTGGACCAGGTTCTTTCCCTCCTCCCTCCCACTGTGACTGAACTAGGATCTTTGCAGCCTGTTTGAAAGATGGCCACCTGTGGTCCCCTTCACCAGAGTGAATTCTGTGTAATACCTACACCTTCCTTTAGAAGCTTCTATCACATGTCACTAGTGTGCCTGGTAGGTGGAGCAGGGTCACTTGCTTGTAACCCAACCCAGAAGAGGCTTTGAAGCAACTCAGATCATCAAATTGGAAATAACAAAGACATAGGAAGAGATTCGGGAGTCCTGCACTGCCAAGTAAAACCAAAATGATGTCTGCTACAGGAGTCTAAAGACAGCAGGGTGCTGTTTGGAGTGAGAGCATGCCTACACTGTGAAAACCAGTTAGGGCACAGGAGCTTACATGGCTGTTAGCACATGACTGTGGCCCTGTGTTTTCGGTAGATGCTGGTGGTTGGTGGCATTGACCGGGTTTATGAAATTGGGCGCCAATTCCGGAATGAAGGGATCGATTTGACTCACAATCCTGAGTTCACCACCTGTGAGTTCTACATGGCCTATGCAGACTATCACGACCTCATGGAGATCACAGAGAAGATGCTGTCAGGTGAGTCTGAGAGACTGACATGCTGCTTTCAGAAGAGAGCGTCCCATTCTCATTCCTGAGGTGCTTGCTTTTTCTCCCAGGGATGGTGAAAAGCATTACAGGCAGTTACAAGATCACCTACCATCCAGACGGGCCAGAAGGCCAAGCCTATGAGATTGACTTCACCCCACCCTTCCGAAGAATCAGCATGGTAGAAGAGCTCGAGAAAGCCCTGGGTGTAAAGCTGCCAGAAACCAGCCTCTTTGAAACTGAAGGTAAAATATTGCACTCCTTCCTGTCAGAGCTAAAATGTCTCATTTTGTATTTATAGATACTTTGCCAAGACCACAGTGATGTTTCCTGTCCTAACTTGTACATTTCTGTCCCAGAAACTCGAAAAATTCTTGATGATATTTGTGTTGCAAAAGCTGTTGAATGCCCCCCACCCCGGACCACAGCCAGGCTCCTGGATAAGGTGAGATGCCACACTTGTGCTCTTCCAGTGCAGACCAGCATCCTGAGCCCTAGGAAGTGGGTCCCACTGAGCAGAATGCTTTCCTTCAGCTTCACAGGGAAACCTTACAGAGGAACTGGCAGATTAACAAACTTTAACTGGGGTTGGGAAATGGACCTCAGTGGTGAAGAACTCACCTAGCAAGTCAAGGCCTGGGAAGGGGTGGTTCAATCCCAAGCCCCATGAAGTATGAGCAAAAAGAAACTTTGAACTATAATATGCTTTGTGCCAACTAGTTCATGTATATTTTTTTAGTTAATACTGTGTCCTCTGAAAAGGCTACAAGATGAGCCCCTATGCGTGGGAGCTAAGACCTCCTCTTGGGGTGGGACCATCAGTGATATTCAGAAGCCATATCTAGTTCTGCTTTGTTTTCTCTCTAAGCTTGTTGGAGAGTTCCTTGAAGTGACATGCATCAGTCCAACATTCATCTGCGATCACCCACAGATTATGAGCCCTCTGGCCAAATGGTAAGATGTAGTTTGTTGCTACATTAAAAACCCTTCAAGTAAGGCTGGGGCCGCTGGGGCTGTACCTATGCAGAGAAGCATTTAGTTAGCACACATCAGGACTCTTAAGTTCAGTCTTCAGTGCTGCTTTTCACAAAAACAGGTTAACAGTGTGAAGTGACAATTTTGATGTTCTGCACTGACTTAGTGGTCTTTCTGTGCCATGTATTGATGCAAGAACTTGGGTGGGAATTCTGCCAGGGCCTCTTTGTGTGATTTCTCTGTCAATAGTTCTGCTTTTGTCTGCATGGTGGTAGGGTTCCTGTAAAAACCCGAAACGGTCCTGTAAAATCCTGATGGTCCTGTAGCTCCCATGCCACTACAGGACCAGTACACAAGCTGGGAACTAAGCTGAAGACTTAAAAACATACAGACAGAGAGAGACACGGACATGGGTCATCCTTGATACAAGAAGACCAATGCCCCCTTTATTGTGCTCACTGGCAGCTTATGTAGGGATCCTTAGCCACTAGCTCTCAGGATCTTTCAGCTACAGACTCATCAGTCTGCCATCAGGGTCTCGTGCTCAGTTCACTCCAGCAGTCAAAGGGTCTGAGAAAGTTAAGAGGCCAGGGATCTATAGCTCCCAACAGGTTCCCAAGGCAGGCATTCTAAAAGAACAGGCCTCAACAAGCAAACATGCTAGACTTTTGCTGATTCCTCCTTGACCAAAGCAGGTGGAGAGCCTAGATAGAGTATGAGAGCAAAGAGAAGGGCATGAAGTCAGTCAACTCCGTACTTGTGAATATAATTGAATCTTCTGGTCTCTCACCGCTCTGGTTCCAGTGACTGGTGCTGAGCATTAGTGAGGCTTCAGGTCTCAATTTTTGAGCCAGGTACATTCTGAGAACACTGAATAGTCATCCTGTGTGCTCTCATGTTCCCAGGCACCGCTCCAAAGAGGGTCTAACTGAGCGCTTTGAGCTGTTTGTCATGAAGAAGGAAATCTGTAATGCCTACACTGAGCTGAATGATCCCATGCGGCAGCGGCAGCTGTTTGAGGAACAGGCCAAGGTAAGAAAGAATAGTGAGCAATGACATTATTTCACCACTGAGTTCACTCACCAGGAAGAACTTGCCTTAATCCTGTTTATGCACACTGTCTTGGTATTTTAACCAAAGCTAAAAAGGCTTTTTAATTTTTTTTATTTTGTTTTATGTATATGGGTATTTTTCCAGTATGTGTACCAGTATACCACGTGCATATGGTGATCAAGGGGGGCAGAAAAGGGAATTGGATCCCCCAGAACTGGAGTTACCGATGGTTGTGAGCCACCGTGTGGGTGCTGGGAATTGAACCTGGGTCCTCTGGAAGAGCATCTCTTAACCACTGAGCTGTTTCTCCAGCCCATAAAGAGGCTTTTGTAGGAGGAAGTTGCATTTAGAGTAAAGCTCTTTGTTTTTGAGACACTATCAGGTCACCAAGGCCACCCTTGAATTCCTTGAGCTTGTCTCTACCTCTGAGGGCTGGGATAAGGGCAACACACCCAGCTGAGACTCAGGGCTTTGATCTTACAATGCATAAAATGAATTTAAGATCACCTCTATTTATTTAGCAAGAACATACTTTTTCTTAGACTATACCTCTTTTTTGCAATGGTGTGGTGATTTGGTTGGGTTTTTTTTGTTTGTTTTTTTGGGTTTTTTTGTTTGTTTGTTTTTTGTTTTGTTTTTTGAAACAGTTTCTCTATGAAGTCCTGGCTTGTCCTGGAACTCTGTTTGTAGATCTAAGGAAGGCACTACCAAAGCTGCCTTTACTGTCTCTGCCTCTCGTGGTGGTTTCAGGAAATGAAAGGTTCTTTAGTATCATCATATAGTAGCTGAGAACTCATCTATTTGGAGTCCCAAATCAAAGCAGAAAAACATTTTTGTTCAGAGAAATTTGCCTACATTCTGAGACCAAAAAAGGAAAACTTAATTGCTGTATTCTATTTGATAAAATAATGAGGGATACCTGCTCTCCACCCACCCCCGTTGGGCTTTTGAGACATGATCTCAGTGTTTAGCCCTGACTGGCCTGGAATTAGTTTTGTAAACCAGACTAGCCTCCAGCTCTTGTCAGTCCTGCCTCAGCCTTCCAAGTGCTGGAACTACAGCTATGTACAATCACATTCAACTTAAAATATGGGTTTCATCAGTCCTAACCTCCAGGTCTCTGGGAGAAATAGTTAAATCCTAGAGTTACTGGGAAGCCATTTCCTAGCAAATCTTGAATGTCAGGAATATCTTTGGTACTTCTTTTGAAAGTTTTCATGTGTTTGTGTGGGTGCTGAGATGACCTAGAACAACAGCTCTCAACCTGTGGTCGTAACCTCTTTGGGGGTCACATCAGATATTTACATTGTAATTCATAACAGCAGCAAAATTACAGTTATGAAGTAGCAATGAAAATTATCTTATGGTTGGGGGTCATCACATGAGGAACTGTATTAAAGGGTCACAGCATCAGGAAGGTTGAGAACCACTGAACTAGAAGATTATTACATCTGACTCTGTTTATTCTAGGCCAAGGCTGCTGGTGATGATGAAGCCATGTTCATAGATGAGAACTTCTGTACTGCCCTGGAATATGGGCTGCCCCCAACAGCTGGCTGGGGCATGGGCATCGATCGAGTCACCATGTTTCTCACAGATTCCAACAATATCAAGGTATGCACAAACTTGTCAGTACACGCTTCCCCGAATGCCACTGCACTGGAGACAGCAGGGAGGGTCTGGACATAAAGGACTGCTGAAGAAGTTCATGCCCCTGCACAGTGGAAGACTAAAGGGCATCTGACTTTCCAGGATTGTGGGTTTTCCTGCTTGAGACAGGAGGGATACTAACAGTTTGCTCCTTCTTTAATAGCCAGGGAAATGCTAAGTCCTCTCAATTGTATGGCCTCATGTCAGTCAATTCTGTAAGGTGTGCAAACTGTTTTTATTATATTTTATAGAGAAGGAAATCCATTTGTTACTTAGTAATTGTTCCTGTTTTTGAGACAGGGTCTCAGGTAGCTAGGCTCATCTGCATTCAGTCACGTGGCTCGATACCTCATCTCTCAATCCTGCTTCCTCCATGCTGACTGGCAACTCTCTCACACTCCTAGATTCCTCTTCCTTGTTCCTCTCTCTGCCTGGAAGTCCTGCCTATACCTCCGGCCTTGCTATTAGCTTTTTATTACACCAATCACAGCAATACGCTTTGTAGTTTGCAATGTCCTTGAACTCCTGATATGCCCGCCTCTACCACCAGAATTGATTATATTGATGTGTGCCTAGAAGAAAGTTCACTTTTTAAAAATAAATTTTAAAAATTTATACATATGACTGTTTTGTACCACAAACATACCTTGTGCCTGCAGAGGCCGATTGTCAAATCCCCTAAAACAAGTTACACATGACTGTGAGCTACCATGTAGCTGCTCAGAATCAAATCTGGGTCCTCTGCAAGAGCAGCAAGTACTCGTAACTGCTGGGCCATCTCTGTAGCTGAAACTCAATTTTACTAGAACCTGTGTTGATTCATTCTTTTGACATGGAGGTTTTGTGTGGGTGTTTTGGCTAAGATGTGCAGATCTATAGATATGGCTGGTTTGGTTAGTGACAACAGAGACAGAAGCAATAATGGGATAACTGTGAAGATATATTCATGGGGCCTTTTCTTTTGTCTTTTTAAGACAGGGTTCTGGAGCTCAGTCTGTAGACCAGGCTGCCCTCAAACTCACAGACATCCGCCTGCCTCTGCCTGTGCTGTGGTTAAAGACTTGTGCCACTAAGCCAAGTTCATGGTGCTTCTTAATTCCAAAGTACGTTTTCCTCTTCTATAGGAAGTGCTTCTGTTTCCCGCCATGAAGCCTGAAGACAAGAAGGAGACTGCAGCAGCCACTGAGACCCTAGAAAGCACAGCTGGGCCCTCTGTCTAGAAGATGAATGAGTCTGGCTTCTCTGCACTTGAGCAGAAGGTCTGCTCTCAGGGTTCATGTGTTTTGCCGTCCATCTGGCCACCGAAGTTGAACCACCAGAAGAGAGAAGAATTAAAGAATTTCTTTTTATTGCTTGTTACCAAATAAACCATTTCTCTCTTTCCCTATGTAATGTTACATTTTTCCCCCCAGACTGCTGGTCTAATGAATGTTTAGAATTCTGTCATTGTAAATTTGTTTTGTTTGTTTGGTTTTAGTTTTTCGGGACAGCATTTCTCTGTGAGAACTCTGGCTGTTGCGGAACATGCTTTGTAGACCAGGTTGACTACAAACTCATAAAGATCCATCTGCCTCCCGAGTGCTGGGATTAAAGGCATGCACCACCACCACCTGGCTTGTAATTTTTTTAAGACTTATTTTTATTTTTAATTGTGTGTGTGTGTACTGTAGTCTAGGTGCCCTCTGAGGCCAGGTGATGGATCCCCTGGAGCTAAAGTTGCAGTCAGTTGTGAGCTGTCCAACATTGATTCTGAGAACCAAAGTCCAGTTCTGCAAGAGCAAAATGTGCTCTTTACTCCTGAGCCAACTATGCCGGGCGGTGGTGGCGCACGCCTTTAATCCCAGCACTTGGGAGGCAGAGGCAGGTGGATCTCTGAGTTCAAGGCCAGCCTGGTCTACAAGAGCTAGTTCCAGGACAGGCTCCAAAGCTACAGAGAGACTCTGTCTCGAAAAACCAAAAAAAAAAAAAATCCTGAGCCAACTTTCCAAATTATATTAATGTCAGTTCAATACTAGGTATTGTTCTGAACTATTGGAAACACAGCAGTGAATAAAAATCAACCATTACTTCCATGGAAATTACTTTTTTTTCAATACTTATTTATTATGTATGCAGTGTTCTACCTGTATGCAGGCCAGAAAGGAGCACCAGATTCATTAAGAGTGCTTGTGAGCCACCATGTGGTTGCTGGGAATTGAACTCAGGACCTCTGGAAGAGCAGAGCAGTCAGTGCTCTTAACCTCTGAGCCATCTCTCCAGCCCCAGAAATTACTTTTTAAGGCTTAAGGGGAAAGTTGAGAGAGAATCAGACAAGATAAAGTCCACATCCTTTTTTGGTGGAGGCACACTAAGAAAAACACCAAGCAGGGTAAGAGGACTGCGGGGCTATTTTACATAGAATAGACAAGGAGTAGGAGACATGGCCCCAATGGTTGCAAGTGACTTCTGTTCTTGAAGAGACCTGGGTTCAGTTCCCTGGACCCATGTTAGGCAGCTTTCAATCTGCACTCCAGTTCCCCATGCCCTTTTCTAGCCAACTTGGGCATTTGCTTGCCCATGTGGGCCTAAACTGACACAGACACGTGCACATAAATCTTTTTAAATACATGGATGTATGTACAAGGGATCTGTTACCCCTGCAGAGAAAGGCATGAGGAACCATGTCATCCAAGTCCATAATAGTCATGCAGGATTTGTTATGAGTGACGTAGGGATCTGCTAGAGGGTCTGATCATAGTCCTGTTCAAAATTCAGAGAGGTAAGTCGGCTTTGAAACCTTACCTCTAGCCGGACGGTGGTGCCGCACGCCTTTAATCTCAGCACTTGGAAGGCAGAGGCAGGCGGATTTCTGAGTTCCAGGCCAGCCTGGTCTATAAGAGCCAGTTCCAGGCCTGGATTCAAAGCTACAGGGAAAACTGTCTCGAGAAACCAAAAAAGCAACAACAACAAAAAAACTTGCACAGGCAAGTCTTGACTGTAGAACTGAGCCTGCTTGCCTCCGTTCCCACTCAAGGACTACAAAGACCATTATGCTTCGCGAGCGGAGCTTAAGCGAAGCATCGTTTAGCGCGTCACTTCCGCTGCGCAACCGGGTTCTGCGGCGGTAAACCGGGTTCGTGTGGAGGGCGTGGGCTGTGTTGTGTGGATAACAGTGTTTTAGGATCTCCAGATCGGCGTCCAGATCTCAGGGCCAGGTCTACACAGGCTTTGTGTGGGAGGGCACGTGTCCTCTGCTCCCTCGGAGGGGGTCTCACGGTCCTGCTAGGTGCTCCCGCCCCGCGGAATCCCACCTCCGGGGTAGGAATTGGGGGGGAGTGGGTTTTTCAGCTTTGCGACTGTTACTTGTGGTCAAAGAAATGCCTGTTTGAGTTCCTTCGTACGAAGGAATTCTTCGAAATCTTTACAAAGGGGTTGTAGACAAGAATTACAGCGGACCCAAAATATCGAAACATCCCACAACCGCGTGGTCCTTCAGTCGGCTGCCTGAATTGACGTGATGTAGTTTGGGCTGCTTGGCTTTGGTAGTTTGTAATATGTACCTCTAGTTTAATTGCAGGTTGATGGCAGGTGTCTAATCATAAACTATTCTCTTCTGCCTTCTTGGAACGAGCAGGATTCTAGAATCTTTCATGCTTATGTTCCTAGAAATACAAGACTTTCACAGAAGCAGGTGGATTTCTGTGAGTTCGAGGCCAGCCTGTTCTACAGAAAAAGTTCCAGGACAGCAAAAGTTACACAGAGAAATTCTGTCTCGAACCCCCTCCCCCGAAAAAAAGCAAGACTTAGACTTTAACTATCTCTGCCAATCTCTGCCAGAATAATCATTACCATTTACTGCAAAAATGGGCAAGCAACTTGCAGAAGTTGTAGAAATACTTTGCAGAAACATTACATCTAAGCTCAGTAAAAACTATTCTGTTGTTTATGATACAGATGCTCTGCCGTGTCTAGCCATCATATGAGCTCATCATCTAAAAAGTTTTTCATATGATCAGATGAAGTCAAGATATGACCAGTAAACACTAACAGAGCCAAGCAAGAGTGGGGACTTTCTGCATACTGTCTCAGGGCTCTTTCAAATCTGATCTGCTAATATTTGTTAGTTTGTTGTATGTGCCTGTTAGAATCCTCTTCCCCCCACCAACTCAAATGTCCCAGATCACCAAATGTTGTATTTTGTAATGTTAATTACAGTCGGCATTGTTAAAGACATTTGCTTTTATAAGTATTTATAAAATATGTTAGATACTAGCCAGGTAGTGGTGGCACACACCTTTAATCCCATCACTCCGGGGGGCAGAGGCAGACAGATCTCTGAGATCACCCTGGTCTACAGAGCTAGTTCCAGGACAGTTACAGCTGTTACACAGAGAAAGCCTATCTTGAAAAACCAAAAAGAAAAAATGTTCAGTGCTATTATCCATGCTTTTTTCGGGGTTTTGTTTTTGTTTTTCAAGACAGGGCTTCTCTTTGTAGCATTAGTTGCCCTGGAAGACCAGGCTGGCCTAGAGACATCCTCCTGCCTCTGCCTCCTGAGTGGCTAAAAGGCATGCACCACCACTGGCCAAATATTATCCATGTTTTAATAGATGTGAAAACTAAAATAATCTACCCAGTAATCACACAGTTGCTCTGTGGTACAGCTGGAATTGAAACCTAGAAACTCCATGCCCCATACCCTTAAATACAGCTGTTGTGAAAACATCCAGTGAGAGACTTTGAAAATTTGCTAGAGTGAGTTAGGTTGGAGAAAAGAACATCTGTCTAGAAAGAAACTTTGTTTTGGTTTTGTTGTTGTTTTGGTTTTTTTCAAGGCAGGGTTTCTCTGTCGCTTTGGAACCTGTCCTAGAACTCACTCTGTAGACCAGGCTGGCCTTGAACTCACAGGGATCCACCTGCCTCTGCTTCCCAGGTGCTGGGATTAAAGGTGTGCACCACTGCCCAGTCCAGAAAGTAACTTTGTAGGGTGAAATTTGAAAAAGCAGGCTGAGGGGCTGGAGAGATGGCTCAGTGGTTAAGAGCACTTCCTGCTCTTCTAAAGGTCCTGAGTTCAATTCCCAGCAACTACATGGTGGCTCACAACCATCTATAATGAGATCTGGGTGTCCTCCACTGGCCTGAATGCATGCTTTCAGGCAGAATACTGTATCCACAATAAATGATTTAAAAAAAAAAGGCTGAAATTTGAAAGGACAGTGTAAAACATAGCAAATACAGATTCATTAACTTATAACATAACTTGCTTTAATCTTGAAGCAGTAACCTGTCCTGTGGGAGTTGTAGTTCTTTCTTGTTTATTAAAGATGGGAGGGAAGGGAGATGAATAGGAAAAAACGAGCCTTAGCCTGAGCTGTCTTCGGCGACAGTAGAGACTGCTGAAGCACCCGAGTGAGGCGCTGTGTCTTACACTGGTTTTCCTTCCTATTCTGACAGTCTGGGCTTCTATGGGCCTCAGCTCCAGCTATGTGGACAGCAGATGAGATTGCTCAGCTGTGCTACACACACTATAGTGTCAAACTGCCCAAGCAGGGGAAACCTGAGCCAGACCGTGAGTGGACTTTGTTGGCAGCCGTCGTGAAGATACAGTCTTCAGCTGACCAAACTTGTGACACCACTGATAAGGAGGTGCAAGGTGAGACCTTTTCTCCCTGTCAGCCACCATAGACAGACAGTTCAGACAGTTCTGGGCTGGATGTGAACTGTAGCGTTAGGTGTTTCCCCATGACTTCCACCAGGTGGCGCAGTACTTCTGGTGGTGGTGGGGAACGGCAGTCCTGATGGAGGTCACTGGGAATCCTCTGGAGAAAGAAGTGGGGACTTACTAACCCGAACACTAGGAAGCATTCAGCCTCCGAGAGTTCACTTAATGATTTGTTTTTTTCCTTTCAGTGACAAAGGAAGTTGTCTCAATGGGAACAGGAACAAAATGTATAGGCCAGTCCAAGATGAGGAAGAGCGGTAAGCTCTAAACAGGGATCTCTGTGCTGAAGGTGTCCATGCTGACCTTTAGTCTCCTTGTCAAGGACATGGGGACACACTGGTTGGAGTGGCTGACCCCTCATTTCCTACTGATTGTCCTGCCAATTAGAAGACTGTTCCATTTTTTAAAATGAGAATTCAGAGCTGAACTTGGTAGTGCATGCCTGTAATCCCAACACTCTAGAAGCTGTGGCAGTAAGTTCATAGTAACTCTCCTGCCTCAAGGGCAAAAAAGAAATACAAATCAGAGCAAAAACCACCGGGAACATGCTTCTAAAAGTCAGTGAATAGTTTCATGTTTAAACCAAAGGTTCCTGAGTTTAGTGTCTACATTATATTTGGAAGGAATTAGGCTTAATTACAGGTAGAAGAAGCATGGTTTTTGAACCTCCAGAAAGCAGTCTTGAATTAAATAGATTGTTTGGTATCAACAAGAATGTGGAAGTCCCTTCTATTCTCCTTGCCATGTCTCCTATATATGAGGAAACTATCTCAGGGACACTATGGGAATGTGTCACCATGAGCATGGGTATGATACCATAGTATGAGATATTTCCATCCCTGATTTACAGATGGACAATTTCTGTAGCCAGGTGCCACAGGCCTGCAATCCCAGTGGCTACAGATAGAGTTGAAGAAGATCTTAACCAGCTTAGTGAAACCCAGTATCAGGGTTAGTGATATAGGCCTTTAAGCCCAGCGCCAGGAGACAGAAGCAGGTGGATCTCTGTGAGTTCAATGCCAGCCTGGTCTATAGAACTAGTTCCAGGATAGCCAAGGCTACCAAAAGAAACCCTGTCTCAATAAATAAATAAAGTGTCAAAGTTGGTGGTACATGCTTTTAAGCCCAGCATTTGAGAGACAGAGACTGGTGGATTTCTCTGGAGTTCTAGTGAGCCCCAGGCCAGCCAGAGCTATACGGTGAGACCCTGTGTGTTACCAATGCACAAACTAAGTTTGATTCTCAGGACCCACATGGGAGAAGGAGAAAACTGACTGCTTTGAATTGTCCTCTGACCTCTGTCTGCATATTGTGTCTCATGTGCACACATCATGGTACATATATGCAAAATGAGTAAATGAAATGTATTAAGATATCTTTTTTTTGTTTGTTTTTTTTTTTTTTTTTTTTTTGGTTTTTCGAGACAGGGTTTCTCTGTGGCTTTGGAGCCTGTCCTGGAACTAGCTCTTGTAGACCAGGCTGGGCTCGAACTCACAGAGATCTGCCTGCCTCTGCCTCCCGAGTACTGGGATTAAAGGCATGTGCCACCACCGCCCAGCTTAAGATATCTTTTTCAAAAAATTGAAGGAATCTGGGGATAAGACTCAGGAGCAGTGCACTTGCCTAACTGCATAAGGCACTAGATTCAATCCCCAAGCACTTAAAAAATTTGTTTCTATAAATCTCAACTAGAGGTTGTTATGGAATATTAAAGATGTGTTGCATATTTATGCTATGGGATATTTGTTTAGTGATGCAAAGACATGTTGCATTCTTTTATGTTGCATTTTTTAACTCTGTGAAGCTATGCTATTTTTGCCTGTCTAAAACACATGATTGATCTAAAAAAACAAAAACAAAAACTGAACAGCCAATAGCTAAGCAGAAGAAAGAATAGATGGGGCTATCAGGCAGGGAAAATAAATAGGAGGAGAAAAAGAGAAGATTGAGGAGCGAGAAAAGAAAGAAAAGAAAAGGACACCAGGGCAGCCACTCAGCTACACAGCAAGCCAAGGAGTAAGAAGTAAAGAAAGGTATATAGAATAGAGAACGATAAAAGCCCAGAGGCAAAAAGTAGATGGGATAATTTTAGTTAAGAAAAGCTGACTACAAACAAACCAAACTAAGGCATTCATAAGTAAGACTGCATTTTCGCGTGTCATTATTTGGGAGCTGGGCGACAGGCCCCCCAGAGAGTCAAAAGAGTAAAAAGCAACAACTACCAGCAGTGTTTCTTTGTTTTGCTTGGTTTGTTTGTTTTATTTGTCTAGTATTTTGAGATAGGATCTCACTATGTAGCCCAGGCTTATCCAGAACTTGCTATGTTGTTCAGACTGGCCTCAAACTCATGGTTATCCTGCCTAAACCAGGGATTACAAGCACCACCATGGACCTAGCAACCAATGGCAAGTTCGTACCCAACGCACCCTTGGCATTGTCTAGAAGTATTTTTGGTCATCACCACATAGGGTGGGGTATTCTTGGCGTCCTGTAGGTAAAGGATCCTGTACATCCTATATATTTTTGTTTGTTTGAGACAGGGTCTCTCTATATGGCCCTGGTGTGTGTGTGTGTGTGTGTGTGTGTGTGTGTGTGTGTGTGTGTGTGTGTGTGTGTTTGAGACAGGGTCTCTCTATGTAGCTCTGTCTGACCTAGAACTCACTCTGTAGACCATGTTGGCCTTGAATTCACAGAGATCCACCAACCTATGCCTCCCGAGGGCTGGGGTTAAAGTGCTGGAGGGGTATTCCTGTATTCTGCCAGGCTCTCCAGATCCCAGTCTTCATTTCCTTCATATCTCCTGTCTTTGCCACAGGAGACATCCTCAATGACAGCCATGCTGAGATCATAGCCAGAAGGAGTTTCCAGAGGTAAAGCCATATTCCCCAAATAGTCTTGGTTGAACATGTCTAGGGGGCTGGGTTTGCGTGTCTCATAAGCTTGAAGCTAATGTAGATTGTGTCACTCTGAACTACCAGAGTTCAGGTTAGTGCTTCTCAGACTTGAGTATGCCTCAGTGTCACCTGTTAAAACCCAAGTTTCTTGCCAGGCATGGTGGTGGCACATGCCTTTAATCCCAGCACTACTGGAGGTAGATGCAAGAGGATCTCTGTGAGTTCAAGGCCAACCTGGTCTACAAAGCTAGTCCCAGGACAGCCATGGCTTTTACACAGAGAAACCCTGCCTTCAAAACAAACAAACAAAACCCCCAGGTTTCTGGGGCCGCTGTCTAAGTTTAGTAATGGAGCTCTTCTAGCGCATCAGGCCTCTGCGTTCAGACCCCAGCCAGGGATGGGAGTGGACAGGATCACTGGACCCACCTCCAGAGATCCGATTTCAGTGGATCCAGGGTGAAGCCGGAGGTCTTCCTGATCTTTACAAAGGACTCATTTTTAAGCCGGGAGGTGGTGGCTCATGCCTTTAATCCCAGCACTCGGGAGGCAGAGGCAGGCAGATCTCTGTGAGTTCGAGGCCAGCCTGGTCTACAAGAGCTAGTTCCAGGTCAGGCTCCAAAGCTACAGAGAAACCCTGTCTCAAAAAAACAACAAAAAAAAAAAGATTCATTTTTATCATTCTCATAATGCCAGATCTCTACCAGTCTCATTGTTCTGCTGTAAACCTTTCCTGTGATCACCCAGCCAGAGAGCTCTCTTTACTATAGACATTTGTTTATTCTTTTTCCTCCACTTAACTAATTTTATACTGCTGGGAGTCAAGCCAAGGGTGTTGCATATGCTAGGCCCTCAGTATGTATGTAAAGTACCCTGAGCTACATCACCAGCCTAATCGTTCATTCTGATATCTTGCAACCCTCAGATACCTTCTCCATCAGCTCCATTTGGCAGCCGTCCTGAAAGAGGATAGTATCTTTGTGCCAGGAACTCAACGAGGGCTGTGGAAGCTCAGGCCTGACCTGTCTTTTGTGTTTTTCTCTAGCCACACACCCTGTAAGTATAGTCAAGCCTTGGGAATAATGTTACATTGACTGCTTCCTTATGCTTATCTCATTCGTAGAGATAGTTCTCCAAAATACTTCTGGCTGGCCGGGAGGTCATGGCACACGCCTTTAATCCCAGCAATCGGGAGGCAGAGGCAGAACTCTGTGAGTTCGAGGCCAGCCTAATCTACATAGTGAGTTCCAGAACACAGAGAAACCCTGTCTCGTTAAACAAAACAAAACACAAAAAGACCTTCTGGCTGAATATAGCTGCAACTAATGGTAGTGATTATTTATATACATAATCACATTTCTACTGGGGGAAAGCAGAAGGGAGATACGGGGAGGTGTGGCGTCTCATACTGTTAGTTCTCAGTGTTAAGATTGGGCAGCTTCAGCTTAACCCTTACAGAGTACAACATAATTACTGGGACTCAAAAGCCCCAAGTTGTACTCCAGTAACTCATCTTAAAGCCTACTTCATTCATTCATCTATTCAGTGGAGACAGATTTTTAATTTTTGTATTTAGAGAGGGACTGTGTGCACGTGCCACTGTAGATCCATGGCCGCCAGAGGTCAGAGGACAACTCGTAGTTAGTCTCAGCTTCCACTAGGTGGGGTCCAAAGGTAGAACTCATCAGGCTTGGCAGCAAGCACCTTTACAAACAGCCAGCTCACTGGTTTTTGCTAAATTGTCCTGGCTAGCCTTGAGCTTAATACGTAGGCCCCTGTTGGCCTTGAGCTTTAGCAGACTTCCTGCCTTGGTCTCCCAAGTGTTGGCAGTGCAGGCCTGCTCTACACACACAGGGTTTTTGTATTTTTAAGATAGTATTGCTGTTAGTCCATCTTGCCTTGAACTCCCGAGGTTGCAGGAGTGTGCCACCACGTCTGTCATGAGCAGGTATTCTCTATTCCTCACACCGTAGGGCATAGCATATCTACAGCAGTGAGTAGGGGCTGGGGAGAGAGCTCAGTGGTAATGTGTCTGCTTAGTGTGAGTAAAGACCCGGGGTATTATCCAGGGTCTCAGCCTGCTAGCAAACTACACGGACCAGCAGGCCAGGGTGTGCTGACCTGTAAGCATCTACAGAGCAAGAAGAATCAGGACTGTGTCATAGATGATTTAAAAGGAAAGGTTTCATGAGGTTTTTTTTTTTTTTTTTTTTTTTTTTGGTCTTTAAGTGAGAGTGTGATGGTTTGAGGGAGGGTCGCGGTCATGAATGAGAAGTAGACAGTTGAATAGATGTAAGAGAGACTTAGGAGGACAGTTGCTTAGACTTCATGATTGTGAAGGAGGAGGAGGCAAAGATGGCTTCTGGATTTCTCCTCAGGGCCCTGGAGGAAGGATGACAACTGTGTGAGGAGAGGTGGGAGAAAGAATAGCTGTGGAGTGGGTGGGGGCTCTGTGACTTGTGGTAATTGGCTTTTTGATTTTAAAGATCTTAAATAAGTGGCAGCCTCTGTTAATCTTAAAAACTCTGGAAATTGTTTTTCTGGGGAAAAAAAAAATCTTCAGTCCCTTTGCTCATGAGTAATCTTTTACCATGTGGTACCCTCCACCCCACCCGTGGTTTATCTGTAGGAAGGACACACACTGCCTAGCAAATGTGACTCTTGCTCCCTTGACATTTACTTCTCGTTACTAATTAAGAATTTGGTGTCTCGGTTATCTACTTTAGACTCTCACTTTGTGTTTTGTTAGTGTGAGTCAGCCTCTTGTATCCAGGCGTTCTGTCAAGATCACATCTCTGAGCTTACAGAGTAGGAGGTGGACCCAGTGAATTCTCCAATGTTGCTGTCACCTTGTAAGGTCTCTGGAAGTCAGCCAGGCAACCTCTCCTGTGACATTTCTCCTTCTGTATCTCTCTTGCCTTTCCCACTCTCTGGTTATAAAGACTACAAGTATATTCTTCCCACACTGAAAAAGCAATACACATTGGGTTGGTATTTGAAGAAATAGCTCCCTTCTCATGGGAGCGCTGTGCTTTCCCCTGACCTCAGGTTTTCTTTGGTTCCCGAGAACACAGAATAGATTAGGCATCTGTAAACCAGCAAAGGGAAAACATTGGAGGTTTGGAAACACTGGTGTTTACTGGCCTTTGCAGTTTATTGTGGGTTTCTACTGTGGAATATACATCATAAAAATCCCTAAGATGAGGATATTTTGAATAATGTTTGTCAAATTTACTCAGCCGTGAAATAAGCCACTATCGTTTTCTTAGGCATCTTACAGGATACTGGTCCACAAAATGCCCTCAGGCTGGTGGGTGTAGCTCAGTGGTAGACTGCTTGCCTTGCCCTCTATGCTTAAGACTTGGTTCTGACCTCCAGCGTCAGAAAACAAGACTTTGCCTAAGGTAGGAGAGGTGACTCAATGGTTAAGGACACTTACTGCTCTTCTAGAGAACATGAGTTCAATTCCCAGCACCCATGCTGGGCAACTCAAAACTGCCTGTAAGTCCCATTTAATGGGACCCGAGACCCTCTTCTGGCTCTTGTGGGCACCTGCACGCATGTGACTCTGAGACAAACACACATAGTTTTTAAAAATGTCTTTTTTTTTTAAGACTTCCCTTAAAATTGTAGTTCTTAGCTGAGAATACTTTCACTCCAGCTCCCATGCTTTGGGTTACATGTATGTGCAACTAGACTGGCTCTAGAAATACCTTTGATTGTCAGACTGGAGGACTATTAGCATCTAATGTATAGCGGCTGTCATACAGGACACATCTAATGTATAGCGGCTGTCGTACAGGACACATCTAATGTATAGCGGCTGTCGTAGCGGCTGTCATACAGGATCACCTCCATGGCAAATAATTCCCTGCCTCACAGTTTCATTAGACCCAGGCATGATGAAGGCTTATGACCCCAGAACTCAGAAGGCAGAAACAGGAGGTTCAGGAATTTGAGGCCATCCTCAGCTAGTAGGGAGTTTGAAGCCAGTCTGAGTTACAAGTGGTCTTGTCTCAAAAGATAAAACAAACAAAAATTTCTTGAATGTGGAGACTGAGAAACCCTGCTCTAAACTGGTGTTCCTAAAACTTTTTGTGGTAGAAATTACTTGAGACCTTTGTTTAAATTCAATTTTCCATAATTCTCTCATCGAGAAGTTGTAACTCGTGAGGTGTAGGGGAGAGGTTTCATCAAGACCTCATTAGGGCTTCTTTTGTTTTGGTTTTTGGTTTTGTTTTGTTTTTTTCCGAGACAGGGTTTCTCTGTGTAGTCTTGGCTGTCCTTTAACTCACTCTGTAGACCAGGCTGGCCTCAAACTCACAGAGATCCGCCCGCCTCTGCCTCCTGAGTGTTGGGATTAAAGGCGTGTGCTACCACCTCCTGGCTGACCTCAGTGATTTTTATTAGAACTTTGGCACATGCACTGGGGTTTGTTTGTTTATATATATGTATCTAGCTAATTTTTTATGTGAGTTTCTGTGACCGCTTGCATACAAGTGCCAGCAGAGACCAGGGGTGTCAGATCCCCTGGAACTGGAATTATAGGATATTACAGACCACCTGATGCGGGTGCTGGGAACTGAACATAGACCCATGGAAGAACAGCAAGTGCTCTTAATCACTGAGCAGCTCCAGCTCTAATGTTAATTTAGTATTGAAGAAAGAAGTGTGTCTGTAGCAGTCTCGTGTATAAAGTGCTTACTATACAAGCATTCAGCCTGAGTTTGAATTCCTAGAACCCACATAAAGGCAGACACACTAGCACATACCTGTAATCTTAGCACTCTTGTGACAAAATGGATTGCTGGCTTATGCAGCAGGGAACAAGATCCCGTGTCACACAAAGAGGAAAGTGAGTACCAACACCTGCAGCTGTCCTTTGTTCCCCTCACGTGTTCCACAGCACGTGCATACCTGTGTATGGTATGCGGCTTTTGGTTTTGTATTTATTTGTTTCTTTTTTAGTGGTGATTGCAGTCAAGCCTGGGCTTTACACTCATTAGACCTATGCTTTGCCACTGAGCTTATCACCAATCTGCCTCTTTATTCATCTCAGTTCAGCAGGGAAAACAAATTCACCTCGGTTTGAGGTCATAAATCTCTAACTTGAGCTTGCATCAGAATGGCCTACTCAGCTTATTAAAACAGACTTCTGGGCCCCACCTTCAGAGTGTCTGATTCAGCATTTCCATTAGGTCCCAATAATTTGCTGCACACACATACACACACACACACACACACACACACACACACACACACAGTGTTGAAGATTGAACTCAGGATCTCCTACAATCGCCAGGCAATCACTACCATTGAGTTATCTCTCCAGCCTTACAATTTGCACGTCTAATTCCTAAGGTACATTAATGCCATTGGTTGGGGAGGCTCATTCTGAGAATTACTGGTTAAAAGGTTTCCTCTCATGCAGGTGGGGATGCCTCCATCATTCCAATGCTTGACTCTGAAGAACAACCTTGCTGTCCTGTCATCAGAAATTGGGCCAACGACTCATCTGTAGAAAGGAGTGAGAATCTAGAGGATTCCAAAAATAAAAGGAATTGTGAAGACCCTGACAGTCCTGTGGCCAAGAAGATGAAGCTTGGAACTCCTGCCAGGGCGCTCTCCAGCTGCATGGCTCACCATGGGATGCAGAAAAGTGGTAAAATCAAACCAGATGTCAGCAGCTCTAATCTCACCAAGGAGAAAGTCGATGCTGCCAATGGAATAGCTCCACGTAGTTTCAAAGTGGTGGATGTGTATAGAACAGGAGCCAAGTGTGTTCCTGGAGAAATTGGAGACTTGAGAGAGCCAGGTGCTGCCTACCACCAGGTGGGGCTGCTTCGAGTAAAGCCTGGCAGGGGAGACAGGACGCGCTCCATGTCCTGCAGTGACAAGATGGCAAGGTGGACCGTCCTCGGATGCCAAGGCGCACTGCTGATGCACTTCCTGGAAAAGCCCATCTACCTATCCGCCGTGGTCATTGGGAAGTGCCCGTACAGCCAGGAGGCCATGAGGAGAGCCTTGACTGGCAGGTACGAGGCTGTGGGAGGGCAGTAGGAGGAGTGCAGAGAACCAGAAGAGTCTCCCCCTGTGGACTCAGCCAGTGCACATCTTGGTGTTTTTTCTTAAGAAATAATTAAGAGGGGCTGGAGAGATGGCTCAGTGGTTAAGAGCACTGACTGCTCTTCCAGAGGACCTGGGTTCAATTCCCAGCACCCACGTGGCAGCTTACAACTGTCTGAAGATCCAGTTGCAGGGGCTCTGACACCTTCACACCAATGCACATTAAAATAAAGTTAAATAAACCATAAAAATATTTTTAAAAGTTTAAAAAAAAGAAAAATAATTAAGAAAGTATAAGTCTTAGGTTTGTATATACAGTAACTTGGAAAGGAAAGCAGAAATGCTCTGCAGTTAAAAATTAAGTGATTTCTTTTGTTAAAAATAGTATTAATGAATATTTAATGTAGAAAGATGTTTATGATGTTTAAAGAGCAATTTAGAAGATGAAGTGAGCTCCATCTTGGTCTTAAAATATGTATGTGTACAGAAAGCTGTAGAAGGCTTTTATATATTGATCCTTATCTCTGAGTCATGGTGTTGTGGGCTGTTTTTCCTCTCTGATAATGCTGTACATTATCATTTTTCTACTGTGTCTTCTACAGTAAGCAGAATAAGTGCCAGGGCTGGGGAATGTATCTCAGTTGGAAGAGTGCTTGCCTAATTTGAATGAAACTGTAGGTTGAATCTCAGCACTACATAAGATTGGCCACGAAGGCATAGACTTCTAATCTTAGCATTTGGGAGGAGGAAGCAGGAAGATCAGAAGTTCAAGGTTACCCTTGGCTACTTGGGGAGTTTGAGGCCTCCTTGGCTGCATGAATCCAGTCTCAAAAAACAAAGAGAAAAAAAACCAAATAATCCATGTGAATTCGAGACCAACCTGGTCTGCGTAATGAGTTCCAGGACAGCCAGGGTTACATGAAGAAACCCTATCTCTAAAACGCAAAACAAAAAAAACACAAATATTAGTTTTAGCCTGGCAGTGGTGGCACACACCTTTAAGCCTAGTACTTGAGAGACAGAGGCAGGCAGATCTCTGTGAGTTCGAGGCCAGCCTGGTCTACAGAGCAAGTCAAGACAGGCTCCAAAGCTACACAGAGAAACCCTGTCTGAAAAAAACAAAAAAAAAAACAAACAAAAATATTAGTTTTAATCCCGGTACTCAGAAAGCTAAAAAGGGGAATCTGAGTTCAAGGCCAGTCTAGGCTTCATAGCAGGATTCTAAATCTTGGCAAAATAAACAAAGACCCTAATCCAAAAAAAGATAAACAAGGATGGCTGTGCACACGACCACTCTGGTGTGCGCTCTAGTGAATGAGGGTCAGAGAGGCATCATGGGAACATAGGACTGGGAAGCAGATTCCAAAAGTGGCGACCAGACAGAACCTTGTGTTGCCACTCCTACTCATGCACCCAAGAGAAGTGAAAATGCACATTCCCACTAAAATGTACATATAGATGTTTATGGCGGCGTGCTAGAAATAGTCCCCAAAAGAAGCAAACCAAATGCTTTATCAGTAGGTACATGAGTAAGAAAGAGTGTATCTCTGGGCTTGGCGGCACAGGTCGTTATCCTCAGCACTTCAGACTCAGAGCTTTGAGGCCAGCCTGGTCTACAAAGTGCGTTCCAAGACAGCCAGGACTGTTACACAGAGAAACCTTGTATTGAAAAACATAAACAATTAAAAAAAAAAAGAAAAAACAAAAAAGTAAACAAAAGTATATTCAAACAAACAAATACTGTTCACTGTTAGAAAGTTTGGAGCTACATTAAGGTCAAGGCTAGCCTGGGCCACATGAGATCCAGTCTCAAAAAAAAAAAAATAACAAGACTAGCATGAGTGAACCATTAAAATACCACACTAAGTAAAATAAGCCATGCATGTTAGATTCTGTTGATGTGAAATAACTACAAAAGGCAAGTGCTTAGAGATCCGTGTAGGTTGGTGGAGATCTGTGGTAGGTTGGTGGAGATCCTTGGTAGGCTGGTGAAGATCCATGGTAGGCTGGTGGAGATCTGTGCTAGGCTGGTGGAGATCTGTGCTAGGCTGGTGGAGATCTGTGCTAGGCTGGTGGAGATCCGTGTAGGTTGGTGGAGATCTGTGCTAGGCTGGTGGAGATCCATGGTAGGCTGGTGGAGATCCGTGTAGGTTGGTGGAGATCCGTGCTAGGCTGGTGGAGATCCATGGTAGGTTGGTGGATACCAGGGGTTGGAGAAGGGCATGAAGAGTCGTGGAGGCTGCTAATGGTTATAAAGTTTCTGAGATTTGAAATTCCTACCTGTGCACTGGATTTGCATCATATGAGCACCTAGCTTGTTGAGAAGAGGAGGGGAAACCAACTTCTAGTATTGGATGATTTTAGTTTGGGGTATGCTTGAAGGATTTCTTAGGAAGTCTGTGTAAACAAGGTAAAGCCTAAGGTTCTCAAGTGAAGAATGAGGGTTGAGATCTCTGACACCACAGACAAGTATTGACTCAGATTTTAGTTATGCCTTCAGGTATTTTCCAAGCCGTAGAATTCCTGCTGGGGTTGGAAATATCGCTCAGTTGGTAAACTGTTTGCTTTGTGGGCATAAGGCTGTCTGTTTGATCCCCAGCACCTGATAAAGCAGGGTGGGTTATAGGGTAGAGGCAGGGGGGATTAGAATTTCAAGGCCGTCCTCTACTGGACCATACCAGGCTAACTGGGATCCTGTCTCAAATAAGTAACAGAATTAAAAGGTCCCTCCTGTGTGGTATCCTGGTATTTTTCACTCCCCACTTCAGTAAGTAAACATATAGATTCACTCAGCTCCAAGGGCCTCTGCCTCTCCTACGACTTGGGGATGATGAGCAAATCTGAGTCGTCTTCTCCTGGTACATCTGAGCTGAATGCATTTCCTTCATTTTTAGGTGTCAGGACATCTTGGCTTTACCCAGAGGCTTTGGAGTTCCTGAACTGAAAATAGAGCAGTCAAGTTTACTGTTTGAACAGAGCCGCTGTGCAGTGCAAGTGAGAGCTGACAGAGCAGGCCGGCTCGTCCCTTGTGGGGCAGGTAAGGGATCCAGGCTGGCTGACCCTGGAGTAAGTTCTCTGACAGACTGTCCTAGGAGGGCAGTGGTGACTCCAGTCTGTTCCTTGTAAGACACCCACATACGGTTAGATGTACACCCTGTGAGATCCTGACCAGGTTAATTACCCTCTCTTGACCTTCTTTATTTTCAGATTAGAAGAATTGCTTGTCATGGCTATTATGAGAATTAAGAAATTATATTTAAGCTGTGCGGCGGTGGTGCACGCCTTTAATCCCAGCACTCAGGAAGCAGAGACAGATGGATCTCTGTAAATTCGAAGCCAGCCTGGTCTACAGAGAGAGTTCCAAGACAGGCTTCAAAGTTAAAGAGAAACCCTGTCTCAACCCCCCCCAAATTATATTTATACATATATTTTGTGACTAGCATATAATAAATTTTCAATGAAATTGTAAGCTAGGAGCTAGTGAAATGGCTTAGCAGGCAAAGGCAAACTTGCCAACAAACCTGGTAACTCAAGTTTGATTCCTGGACCCCACATAGTGGAAGCAAAGAACCCAGCTCCCCTTCTCTTGTCCTCTGACTTCCACATATGCACCGTGACATACATATAGACCTCTCCCAATAAATAAGTATAATAAAACATTAGATTGTAAGCTATAATAATGATCATGAATCACCATGAGCATTGGTGGTACATGTCTTTAACTCTAACACTCAGGAGGCAGAGGCAGGTGAATCTTTGAGTTCGAGGCCAGCCAGTCTACAGAGTCAGTTCCAGGAGAGTCAGGGCTACGTAGAGAAATGCTGTCTCAGAAAAAAAAAATCACGAAGCATTTGATGTCATTGAACCCTGAGGTACCAAACATCAGACCTAACTTGTTTTTAATGTCATATCCAGCTTTCATGGTGCTGTAGAGTCAGAGAAATATTTTTGTGAATATTGTAACATTCATGGGAAAAGAAACAGGTTTTTATGTTTTGACCCCAACTCTTCCCCAGATACGCGCATCATGTCACCCTCCCTCTTTTATGTGTTTGTTTGCTCTCTCTCTCTCTCTCGTTTGGGGTTTCTTTTGGTGGTGGTGGTGGTGTTGGTGGTGTCTTTTTGTAGCCTACTGAGCCCAATCAGTGCCATCTGTTGAAATGTTGACTCACCTTAATGGATCGTTTGTGGGTAACCATAGCTACAGTAAGCTCCTGAGTGCAACAGCCATCAGATGTCCAGAACATTTCACAGCGCTCCTCCCAGTCCTCCAGCTCTCCCATTCATCCTCCCTCTTCTGTGATGTTCCCTGGGCCTTGGGGTGGGAATTGATACAGCTGTCCCGTTGAGGAATGCGCACTCAGTAGATCCTTACTTGCAACACTGTGGCCAGTTATGAGTCTGCATTAAATGCTGCCCCCTGCAGAGAGGAAATTCTCTGGCCAAGATTGAGGGCAGCACTGGGCTATGAGTAGAAACTGATTTAATCCCAGGATTCCTCACTTCACAGCTATCAGCTGGAGTGCTGTTCCTGAGCATCCTTTAGATGTGACTGCCAACGGTTTTCCACAGGGAACAACCAAGAAAGAAATTGGAAGCCCTCGGGCCAGGTACAGCTTACTGGGGCTAGGGAAAGGGTATCTATGAAGTCCCTCCCTCCTTATCCACTTCTTTTTCCCTAGCCCTTGGAAACTCCTCATTTGCTTCATTTTCTTCCTCCATGTATTTCTGTCTTTTGGATCCTTGGTGTAAATGAAATCATTTACTGTGTGGTCCTTTGTGTCTGCTCCATGCACATAGCAGGCCTCCACGGTTCACTCGTGTAGTGGTCCTTTGTGTCTGCTCCATGCACATAGCAGGCCTCCACGGTTCACTCATGTAGTGTGGATTGCTCTTTCCTTCATGGGTGGCTAAGTAGTATCTGCTGTATAGCTGTGCCTTATTTGCTTATCCTCTCATCAGTGATGGCCTCTGGGGATGTTTTACTCTGGGCTACTATGACTAGTACTGGTGTGAACAACTGGGTGCTTATTTTTGTGTAATTTTTCTTAGGAATGTTCATAGGAATGGAATTTCTGGGTCATGAGGAACCACAAGGATAGCTTTTTATGGAAAATGGAATGAGTTAACTATTTTCTTTATTTTCTTTTCTTTCTTTCAAGGTTTCTGTGTGTGACTTGTAGCCTATCCCTGTCCTGGAACTCACTCTGTAGACCAGGCTGGCCTCAAACTCAGAGATCTGCCTGCCTCTGCCTCCTGAGTGATGGAATTAAAGGCGTGAGCCACCACCACCCTGCCACGTGAACTACTTTGTTAGCAGCTCTACCATGAATGGGTCCCAAGAGCAATAGTTGCCTTGCATCCTCTCTGACACTTGTAGTTACTGTCTGTTAGGTGTGAAATGCGCTCTCTTGTTTCACCCTGTATTTCCCCAATAACTAATATTACGAGCATCTTGTTCTGTGCTTACTAGCCAGTTATGTGTCTTCTTTGGAGAAGTATTTGTTCTCATTCCATGCCCATTTTATAATTGGTTTGTCCTTATTTTTAATTTTTAAATTACTTTTATGTATTAGGTCAAAAGACATTTTGTGGGATTCAGTTCTCTGCTTCTACCATGTGGGTGTCAAGGACCAAACTCAGGCCTGTATGGACCAGGCTTTGCCTTGAACTCACAGAAATCCAATACCCAGCCCTTTCACTCTTTTTTTTCTTTTATGATTTTGTTCATTTTATTTATGTGTATAGGTGTTTCTCCTGCATGTATGTCTGTGCACCATGTGTGTGCAGGGTTCACAGAAACCAGAAAAGGGTGTCAGAGTCTATGGAACTAGAGTTACAGACAGTTGTGCGCCACCACCGCCCGGCTTGAACCTGAATTCTTTGGAAGATCAGCCAGTGTTCTTAACCACTAAGCCATTTCTCCAGCTTCCTTTTTTTTCTTTTGATGGAGCCCTTTAAAGCTCAAAAGGTTTTAATTTTAATGAAGTCAAATTTATGTACTTTTTTTCTTGCTTGGTTGTACTTTTGATATCTAAGGAATCTTATGTTACTCAGAGTTACAAAACTATATCAACGTTTTTGTTTTGTTTTGTTTCCAGCCATCTTTTGTACTTTAGGAGACCTGCAGTTTGCCTGAGAGCAGGCTGTGTGAGCAGAGCAGGCCGCGAGAGGTCAGCCTGCAGGTCTCCTGCTGCAGTCCGGCTCAGGCTCCTCATCAGCCCGCCCAGCTGACTGTGGCTTCCATTTGCTTTTTTGCCCAATGGGGGAAGTGTTATTCTTTGCTTAGAGTCTATACCCTCATACTTTAAAAGTGTGGATCAATTCCCAATACTTCTCAACCAAAAGGCTCATTTCTCCATAGATTCCTGTGGTGCTATTTTGCAGCCTGACACAGTATGCCAGTATTCCCTGTGTGACTGACCTGGAGTGCCTCACGTTCTAACCCTAGCTCTGTCTCCCATTGTCAGTGTGACTTGGGGGCGAGACCAGCTACTCTCTAGGCTGGAATGCAGTGTACTTTTGCTTGTACAATGAGGGTTCATAGATAGACAGTGTCTTAGTTAACTGTTCTACTTCTGTGACAAAGCACCATGACCAAGGCAATTTATAGAAAGAAACATTCAATGGGGCTTACAGTTTCAGAGGGTGAGTCCATGACCATCATGGTGGGGAGTGTGGCAGCAGGCAGACTGAGAGCTTACATCCTTATATGTAAGTAGGAGGCAGGGAGAGACTGTGAATATGAATTATAAGGCAGACTCTGCAGGGCAGCAGAGGCTTGGGGATTGGAGAGGCCAATAGTTAGGTCCTGGCACTTTCTCCCAGGTATACCTGAGAAAATCACTCAACTTCTCCGAGCTTATTTGCCAACTGTAAAGCAAGGTTAACTGATATGAGAACTGAGTAAGGTAGATACAATTTGAAATGGCATCCTGCTAAAATTGATTTCCCTTTTAACCATCTAATGATCGTTGTAACATTATTGTATGCAGGAATTAGAGCTCACTTTATACTAAGACCATCAGCTCCTGAGAGAAGCAGGCTCCTCACTACTCATCCCTTAGTGGCTGCTTTGTAAGGCCACCTCTGGGAAACTCTGGGGATCTCAGGTGGCATTATTAGAGATGCAAGAAGGGTGTGTTTACAACAATGGGATAATAACAGGAAGGATTGTTTACAACAATGGGATAACAACAGGAAGAATTGTTTACAACAATGGGATAACAACAGGAAGGATTGTTTACAACAATGGGATAACAACAGGAAGGATTGTTTACAGCAATGGGATAACAACAGGAAGGATTGTTTACAGACAATGGGATAATAACAGGAAGGATTATTTACAACAATGGGGTAACAACAGGAAGGATTGTTTACAACAATGGGATAACAACAGGAGTCACATAAACGATGCTCATTTTAAGAAGCTTGATCTTTCCTGGGCAGTGATGGTGCACTGCACGCCTTTAATCCTAACACTCAGGAGGCAGAGACGGGGTGGGGGGAGTGTCTCTGTGAGTTCAAGGCCAGCCTAGTCTACAAGAGCTAGTTCCAGGACAGGCTCCAAAGTTACAGAAAAACCCTGTCTCAAAAAACCAAAAAGAAAAAAGAAGCTTGATTTTTCACTCTGCCTCATAGAGGACCTTTGCAAGACCAGTCTCGGCAATAGCACCTTTCCCCCGAGCCATCTCACCAACCCAAGGGAGAGATTTTTTTTTTTAAAGCTAGTCGAGTGTAGATATGGAGGGAGACAATGTCAGATAAGGTATTTTTCTGGTGTTTTGGTTTGGAGACAGGGTTTCTCTGTATAGCCCTGCCAAACATGCTACAAAACTTGCTCTGTAGACCAGGTTGGCCTTGAATTCAGAAGTCTGCCTGCCTTTGCCTTCCAGAGTGCTAGGCTTAAGAACATGTACCACCATATCCAACTAGGTATTTTTTTTTAAGATTTATTTATTTATTTATTATGTATACAACATTCCTTCCATGTACACCTGCACACCAGAATGGGGCACCAGATCTCATCACAAATGGCTGTAAGCCACCATGTGGTTGCTGGGAATTGAACTCAGGACCTTTGGAAGAGCAGTCAATGCTCTTAACCACTGAGCCATCTCGCCAGCCCCTAACTAGGTATTTTTAAAATACTGTTTTTATTAATTCTTTGAGAATTTCATACAATATATTTTAATCAAATTAATCCTCTCCCCCAACTCCCAGATGAAAGATTTTTTTAAAAGAAATCTAAAATAAACAAAAGAAAATATAATCTAGGACTGGAGAGATGGCTCAGAGGTTAAGAGCATTGACTGCTCTTCCAGATGTCCTGAGTTCAATTCCCAGTAAGGACATGGTAACTCACAAACATCCATAATGAGTTCTGATGCCCTTTTGGCCTGCAGACATACATGCAGGCAGAACAGTGTATATACACAGTAAATAAATAAATCTTAAAAAGATAAAAAGAAAATATAATCTAAAAGCTCCTGTACTTTCTTTTGTGGTGATCAGCAATGTTAGCCAGCTCACAAGGAGGAGCTTCATATCTTAGCATGTGGTCCTCTCTACTAAAGGACCCGAGACCTCTTGGAAAGCAGCAGCTAGCAGCAGCCACCTAGAAGATTCTTACGATCCTCAGATAATTCAGTAATTTTTACTAGGTATGGTTCTCCCTGATAGCAACATTACTCATGCCGTTACTGTGTCTGCTGTGGAATAAGACTTAAGAAAAGGCTTTCTTTGCTGGCCATGGTGGCTCAAACCTTTAATCTCAACACTCAGGTGGATGTCTGAGTTCAAAGCCAGGCTGGTCTACAGAGTGAGTTTCAGAACAGCCAGAGCTATATAGTGAAACCCTGTCTCAAAAAAAGAAAAAAAATCTTCACTGGAACAAGTTCCCAAACAGAGAAGAGGTTTATCACCATCTCCCCTATCCAAGCCATGTATGTACATGTTAGCTATCACTCTACCACTGAGCTAGACTCCCAGACTCTAATTTGCTTTATAGGTATAATTCTTTTTTTGGAGTGGGAGGGAGCTGACCATATAGCTCAGGCAGGCTTTGGCCTGGATCCTGCCCCAGCCCTGAGTGCCGAGTATGTGTGTGCAATATCTTACTATTACTGCTGAGATGACTTAAATGGAAAAACATTCGAAGTTCCTCTCTGTTCTCCAGGGAGCAGACTATTGAGAACCTTTACAGATGTGTTCCCACGAGGCTATTAGACTCTCCCTCTGCACCAACCTTGGCATTGTGCTACCATGATGGAAGTCAATAGATCCCAGGAGGCTTCCTTCCAGTGAATGGGGTGACATGGTGAGCCTTGATGTGGATCTGTTCTGTAGGCGGTAGAGTATGACATGGTAGAGGTTTCTTGTTCTTGTGAAGGAAGTGTTCCAATATACTTCATTAATACTCAGTAATAACCAAGCTTAGTAGTACATGCTTTTAGTCCCAATACTCAGGAGGCAGAAACAGACAAATATTTTTAGACTAAAGTCTTGACTATTTTATTAGTAAATGTAGAGAGGCAAATAATAAAATCATATTTACAATAAAATTACTAGATACATGAAAACTTAACATCTTTGGTGCCAACCTTTGGGTATGTTCTCTCTAATGTCTAACAGGTGATTTTGTTCTTGAATATTAATTTTCTGAGTAGTGATGAATTAACATGGACTTGACTAACACCGTTACATGAACATGTACCAGTATTTAGTGATATAACTTGTTTCAGTCCCAGGAGACTGTGTCTCAGTGGAAGTTTTAGCTGTTGGTGTAGATTCTGCCAAGCCGCTTTATTCAGGTGGGAGAAATAAACTTTTTGAGCTCCAAGAGGTTTGGGATACATCTTTCTGGTACATCTGCAGTTGCCCAGCACTTAGTTATGCATAAAAGCCTCCTGTTCCAGTACCAGCTTCCTGCCAGACAAACTCACTTTGTATTCTTTGTGGCAGTGTTACGGAGTTTTGGAAATCCTCATGCTTCAAGTGGGATTGTTTGGAGTGGGGGTCAAAATAGGTTTTCTCTGTGTAGTTCTGGCTGTCTTAGAACTCACTCTATAGACTAGGCTGACCTCTGCCTCCCAAGTGCTGGAAGTAAAGGTGTGGGCCACCACTGATCAGCCAAGTGAGATATTTGTGTCAAATCCAGGAACCAGATATACGGTTACATACACACAGGCAGACACACACACACACACACACACACACACACACACACACACCTATTCTGTTGTTTTGTTTATCCCTGTAACAAAACCATACTCTTTATGCTTTTTTAGATAGGGTCTCTCCCTCTCCCACCCCTCCTCTCTCCCTGCCCTAGATTGTCCTTGAATGCAGAGTCCTGCTCAGCCTACCAGGTTCTGGAACTGTACGTACACCACCACTCCCGATTCAAAACACACTCAACTCTGGTACGGGAGAATTGTCCGTTTTCTGTCAATCATGATTTAAATAAACGCTGATTGGCCATTAGCCAGGATGTATGGGTGGGGCAACCAGACAGGAAGTAGAGGCAGAGCAAGGAGAATAGGAGAATTCTGGGAAGCAGGAAGCTCTCTCGGCACTCCTGCCTGGACCACCGAAGAAGATGAATATGACCTGCCCCGCTGAGAAAGGTACTGAGCCATGGGCTAACATAGATAAGAATAATGGGCTATATAAGTTATAAGCGCTAATAAGAAGCCTGAGCTAATGGGCCAATCAGTTTATAACCTAATGTAGACTCTCTTCGTGATTTTCTTTGGGACCTAATGACTGTGGGACCTTGTGGGAGGGCAGAAACCAACCAGGCCCTCATGTTACACAACTCTAACTTTAAATAAGATGGTATCTATCGTAGAGAGTCCCCATGGCATGTCCTTCAAGAGTGTCTTGTGTTGGCCATTCTTGGATTTTAAATCTAAAGACCAATTTGAGAAAAATAGATATCTTTCAGCATTGTCTTTTAGACCAAAAACATGGAAGGCAACTGCTAAACACTGTACCGCTAACGGTGCATAGGAATATGAACTGGGTATAGCACTCCGCCAGCTCAGCAGTTTGTTGCCCCAGATTTGACGCAGTTTTGAGTACCCAGTTATTTTAGGCCTTTTTTGGTTTTTGTTTTGTTTTGTTTCTGTTTTTTTGTTTTTCAAGACAGGGTTTCTCTGTGTAGCCCTAGCTGTTCTGGAACTTGCTCTGTAGACCACGCTGGCCTCAAACTCAGAGATCCCCCTGTCTCTGTATCCTAAGCACTGGGATTCGAGGCACATACTCCCATCACCTGGCTATTTAGGACTTCTTAAAGTTTTTTTATTACATTTGTTTATTTTTGTGTCTGTGTGTACTGATTAAACACTCATGCCGTAGCATGTGTTAAGGTTAAGGTCAGAGGTCAGCTTTTTTTTAATATTTATTTAATATGCATATAATATATGCCTGCAAGCCAGAAGAGGGCACCAGACCTCATTACAGATGGTTGTGAGCCACCATGTGGTTGCTGGGAATTGAACTCAGGACCTCTGGAACAGCAGGCAATGCTCTTAACCGCTGAACCATCTCTCCAGCCCCAGAGGTCAGCTTTTAAAGCTAATTCTCTCCTACCACTTGGAGCAAACCCAGGTTGTCGTGACTTCATCCACTGAGCCATCACACCAATCCAAAACTTAGTTCTCTTTTATTTTATATATGTTTTTTGAGTGTTTTGCCTGAATATGTGTGTACCATATAAGTGCAGTGCCCACAGATGCCCCTGAAACTGGAGTTACAGACAGCTGGGAGCCGTTCTATGGGTGCTGGGAACTGAACCCATGTCCTCAGGAAGAGTAGCACATACTCTTAACTGCTGAGCCATCTTTCCAGTCTGTTTATTTTTTATTTTTAATTATTTATATATGTGTGTGTTTCTGTTTGTGAGTATGTACACGAGTGTGGGTGCCTGCAGAGGCCAGAAGAGGATGGCAGGTCCCCTGGAGCTGGAGTAACGAGGCAGTTGTGAGGCACCTAACATGGTTGCTGAGAACCAAACTCAGGTCCTCTGCAAGAGTAACAAGTGCTCCTAACCACTGAGCCATCTGTGTAGCCACAGTTTTTTCTGTTTTCCTTTTTTTTCCCTAAGAGTACTGAAAATTGAACCGCGAACCTCATACAGAAACAATGTAAATGCTCTAACCCTGAGCAATAGCCCCAGTCCTCAATAAAGTTTTATAATTTCATTTTATTATTTTTAGTTTTTATGACTTACTTATATTTATCTTTCACATCCCCGTTAGATTTATTCTATGAAAGTACGTTAGTTATCTATTGATGTTTAACAAATCATCTACAGCTTTAAATAACTATAAACCTTATACATCAGAGTTTCTGCTGATTTGAAATAAAAAAATGAATTTAATAGGCAATTGTGCCTTGGGATTTGAGAGGTCAATAATTATGTCATCTGTGGTTGCAGTCCCCTGAAAACTTGATTGGGGTGAGAGGATTTAATGATAAAAATGCTTGGGAAACTGAGGCAGAAGGCTCATGATTCAATATCACCCTGGGAATTATAGCAAGATGTTCTGTTGGGGAGGGAGAGGAACACAGAGGGACGACTGAGGGTCTGTCTACATTTCTCCTTGGTGGCTACGGAAGGGTGGGATCTGGCACCTTCACACCTGAGCCCTGTGATAAGGCCTAATGTCTGGCACCTAGTTATTAGTCAATGATGTTTATTTTCTTTTTCTGAACAGGTCCCGAATCAGCAAGGTGGAACTCTTTAGATCATTCCAGAAGCTTCTGAACAGCATTGCAGAGGACAAGCAGCCAGACTCTGTCAGGTGACACTCTCTACTCTCTGTCCTGTCTGTAAAGCCTTCTGCTCTGTTCTGGCTTGTGCATGGTAGTTGTCTGGAGGTGACCTCCACTCAGCAAGCCAGTGGGTGCTTACTGTTTACCAGAGAGAACGGGAGCTTGTAGCTTTGTGTCAGCGTCCTGCCTGAGATATAGAGGAGAGCCTGTTCTGGAGGAAACACAACAGGGTAGGAGGAAGGTTTCGTTTCAGTTTTACTTCCTTACACATTTATTTACTTATTTTAAGATGGGCTTTCACTGCCCAGGTTGGCCTGAAACTGAAACTCACTATGCAGGGCAGCTGAAGCTCATGCTCACAGCAGCTCTCCTGCTTCAGCCTCCAAATGCTAGGGTTTACAGGCCTGATGCTTTGTTGTTGTTTTTTCCCATTTTATCATTTGACTGATTGTCTGGCTTTATGATGCTGGAAATGAGACCCAGGGCCTGTTAGAAGCTACATCTGTTTTCTTTTCCTTTTTTTAAATAAAATTCATTTATTTATTGTGTATACAGTATTGGCATCAGCTCTCATATAGACGGTTGTGAGCCACCATGTGGTTGCTGGGAATTGAACTCAGGACCTCTGGAAGAACAGCCAGTGCTCTTAACCTCTGAGCCATCTCTCCAGCCCTATACCTGTTTTCTAATGGCACAGACGGGATTCAAATACAGCTTGAAATTATCAAGTTCATGGATCCTGCCTCTTTACTATCAAAAAACTTGATCAAAATAAAACTTAAATCAGTATTTATTGTAAGAAACATTGTCTCTATATAGCTGGGGTCTCCTCCCCAGATGCCTCTGAACTCCACAGCACTGCACTCTTATGAACTTATGTGAATATGTACACACACACACAATTAAAAATGATAAAAATAGGGGCTAGAGAAATGGTTCAGAGGCTAAGAGCACTGGCTACTCTTACTGAGGACCCAGATTCAACTCCCAGCACCCACATGGGCTCATAACCATCTGTTACCCCATCCCAGGGAATCTGACACCCTCTTCAGGCCTCCACAGGCACTGCACACACATGATGCACAGGCGAAATAAATGACCTTACACATAAAACAGTTAAAATAAGAGTAATAATAATAAAGAACAGGAGTAAAAACAGGATAAAATTGAATTAGTAAGACAAGTCTCTGTATTAATTATTTTTCTTGTTGTGACCAAAAACAAAACCAAAAAAAAAAAAAATCCCATTAAACACAAGCAAAGGAAGAATGTATTTGGTTCATAGTTGGAGGGTACAGTCCATAGTGGCAGGGAGATGAAGGGGCTGCTTACACTGCATCCAAAATTAGAAAGCAGAGAGTGGAACAGTGGTGATCAGCGCAGTTTTTCCTTTTAGTTCAATCTGGGATCCTAGCCCACGTATGCTTCTGCCCACATCCAAGGTGGGTCTTCCTGTGCAGTCAAACCTGCCTAGAAAACACCCTCATGGACATGCCCAGAAGCTGGTTTCCCCGGTGATTCTAACTATAACTCCAGTCTAGTTGACAATGAAGGTTAATCATCATAGTCTTGACTTATCCGATGGTAAGAATAGCAACATTAGCCTTGTCACAAGATCTCCGAGAAGAATAGAAGTAAAATGCTCCATGTGAAAGTGCTTGGCCCAGGCATGGTTTATACTTGGTTTTGTTAACAAGTAACCAATTTTATTTGCTAAAAATCTATGGGGCGGGGGCTAAAGAGAGGACTCAGTGGTTAAGAGCACGTGTTCCGCTCGGGCAGTAGTGGCGCACGCCTTTAATCCCAGCACTCGGGAGGCAGAGGCAGGCGGATCTCTGTGAGTTTGAGGCCAGCATGGTCTACAGAGCAAGTTCCAGGACAGGCTCCAAAGCTACAGGGAAACCCTGTCTCGAAAAACAAAAAAAAAAAAAAGAAAGAAAGAAAAAAAGAGCATGTGTTCCTTCTCCAGAGGTCAACAGCTCAGATCATAACACCATGTCAGATGGCTCACTCCAGTTCTAGAGGCTATAATGCCCTCTCTAGACACCATGAGCAAGGGGCACACACATGCTGCACAGACATACTTTTAGGCAAAACACTCATGTGCATAAAATAAAAGTTTTTAATTTAAAAATTTTTAATCTCTGAATGATATGTATGCAGCAGAAGTATTAAGGAAAACTTTTTTTTTTTTTAGATAGGGTTTCTCTGTGTAGCCCTGGCTGTCTTGGAACTCACTCTGTACACCAGGCTGGCCTTGAACTCAGAGATTCACCTGCCTCTGCTTCCTATGTGCTGGGAAGGTGTGCCCATCACTGCCCAGCTAAGGAAAACCTCATTTAGACATTTGCCAAGGATGGTAAAACAAACAAACAGGGCTGGAGAGATGGCTCAGTGGTTAAGAGCATTGCCTGCTCTTCCAAAGGTCCTGAGTTCAATTCCCAGCAACCACATGGTGGCTCACAACCATCTGTAATGAGGTCTGGTGCCCTCTTCTGGCCTTCAGGGATATACACAGACAGAATATTAAAAACAAACAAACAAACAAACAAAAAACTCTTCAGATGTTGTAGGGAAGGAAAATGGACTCAACTCCCAAGTGCAAGCACAACTAGAGACATAAAGCCAGGAGCAGAGTCGGCCGGGGAGGTCTGTGGACAGGAAATGTCTAACTTGATTTTGGAGCTAGGAGCTAGGCTAGAGGAATTCTTAGTGGCCCTACTTCACAGGCTTCCTGCTGAAGGCAGGCAGGGTGGCAAGATGGAAGGTAGGGTCTCATATAACCCAGACTAGCCTCAACCTTGCTATATAGCCAAAAATGACCTTAAACTTTCTGATGCCTCCCGAGTGCTAGGATCACAAGTATGCCACGACAGCTGGTTGGCTCAGTTCTGAGGACCAAACCAGGGGTTCCTGTATACTAAGCTACCTCCCAGGGAAGAGCTGGATTCAGAACTGAAGGTGATCGAAGGCAAGGGCAGGGGGTTGCTGTAGCTGGCTCAGGAGAACTTTGCTTGACACTGAACTTAGAGAGCCAGGGCAGAAATCAAGGCCTCGTCAAGAGGACTTGTGTCCCTGGCTGACATTTTGGTCCTAGTCTTTATCCAAAGAAACTCTCGTAAGAATTACTGTAGTTTGTTTTTGGTTTGTTTTTTTTTTCTCTCTCTCTTTTGGCTCTTTGGGGGCCTAGCACCCAGCTCCTAAAAAAATACAGAAAGGCTTATTCTTTCTTATGAATGCATGAATGCCTGGCCTTAGTTTGGCTTATTTCTAGCCAACTTTTCTTAACTTATCTTGTCTCCCCTTTACCTCTGGGCTTTTTATCTTTATCTATTCTATATACCTTTCCTTACTTCTTATTCTGTGGCTGGCTGTATAGGTGGGTGGCTGGCCCCTGATTTCTTATTCTGTGGCTGGCTGTATAGGTGGGTGGCTGGCCCCTGATTTCTTCCCTCCTTCTTTTCTATTTTTCTCCTCCTATTTATTCTCTTTGCCTGGCAGCCCGCCTATCCTTTTCCTGCCTAGCTATCGGCCATTAAGCTCTTTATTAGACCAATCGGGAGTTTTAGACAGGCAAAACTTTACAGAGTTAACACATGCAACACAAAAGAATGCAACACTAGCCGGGTGGTGGTGGCCACGCCTTTAATCCCAGCACTCAGGAGGCAGAGGCAGGCTGATCTCTGTGAGTTTGAGACCGGCCTGGTCTACAAGAGCTAATTCCAGGACAGACTCCAAAGGCTACAGAGAAACCCTGTCTTGAAAAATCAAAAAAGAAAAAAAAATGCAACACAAATGTTCCACAGCATAAACAAATGTAACACATCTTAAAACAATATTCCACAACACATTACAGCTATTGAGAGTGCTAGCCAATTTTCAGCAGTCAGAGAGGCTGAAGGTTGGCAGCATATTGTAGGAAAGTGTGGATGTTAATGTGATATTTTATAAGAAGAAACAGTCAAAAAGGTTCTTAAGTCAGGGCTGGAGTAGACAGCTCGGTGATAGGAGGAGACTGTCTAGCATACATGAAACCTTGTATGATCCTCAACATCACAAAGAAAACTTTTATCTGATTGTACACAAAACTAGTGTTCTATGATTCTAACCTGCTTAAGCATGTATTGCTTACCGTGAATTCCCTACCGAGGGAACAGAGTGCTCCCTCTGCTCTGCTGTGCTGTTTGAATGTGTCCAGTTGCTCTAAGGGCCAGCGCTCCAGTGAGAACTGTGCTTGATGACATGTGTGCATTAGGCTGCAGAAGCTGGACAGCTACCAGGAGTACAAGGAGGCTGCCGCTGCCTACCAGGAAGCCTGGAGTGCACTCCGGAGGAAACAGCCCTTTGCATCCTGGATCAGAAACCCACCTGAATACCACCAGTTTAAATGAGCTCTTGCTGCCATCAGGACCCTTCCTATTGACCTGCCTCTCTCTTCATGCTGCGCAAACCTCTGCTTTTGTGGTGGTTAAGTCAGAGAAGAAAGAAACGCCCTCTCTCAGAGTGCTGCGCCTCTTTGGTGTCAGTATAGCTGGACCCTGGAACCTCATCAATCTGTACCTGCTTGGAGCAACTCCTTGCTAAAATGGCCTCTCGACGGGTGGTGATGGTTCAGCCTTTAATCCCAGCACGTGAAAGGCAGAGGCAGGCAGAGCCCAGTGAGTTTGAGGCCATTCAGGTCTACAGAGCGAGTTCCAGGACTAGCTCCAAAGCTACAGAAAAACCCTGTCTCAAAAAACCAATCAATAAATAGATAAGCAAGCCTCTTGGTAATGACCTTGGTTGCATTCAACTGGTTCTCTAAAACACAACATCATTTGGGACATGACGCTTTCTACAGTAACCTGCAGCAGCTCTGGTTTTTGCCGTCTTACGCTGACTCAGGAAACGTACACTAGGCTAAAACTGTATTAGATGTCCAGGAACTTTGCAGCTTCTCCTAGGATAGGGACCAAGTAGTTCATATTTCAACTTCCTCAGCAATCAGACATGGTTGAAGTTAATTCTTTTATCAGGCTTAACACAGAACTAGCCTTGGAAAGGTCTGTTTTCAGAGGAAGGTTTTTTGTTTGTTTGTTTGTTTTGAGATACTGTAGCCTACATTATCCTTGACTTTCAGTACTGCATCAGCCTTCCAAGTGCCAAGATGATAGGCAGAAGCCACTATTGTAACTAGCCCAAAATATTCTTATTCTCTTTCCCTTCCTCTCTCCTTCCTCTTCTTCCTGCCTTTTCTTCTTGAGACAGGATCCCCTCCATAGCTCAGGCTGACCTTAAATTCACTAGCCAAGGATGACCTTGAACTATGATCTTCCTACCTCTGCCTCCAACTGTAACACCAACTTTGCTTCCAGGATTTTCTTCTGATCTGTGTTGTGAGGGCCACTCAGATCTTGTAACTGCAATAGTCACCCTCATTTCCTACCACAGTCAGCCGGGAATGAAGGCCGCTGGCATGGACCGCATGGTGACCATTGCTGCTTGGCACAGTCCCAGCTTTTCAACATTACAGACCACACGACTCCAGCACCTTTTTACTTTCATTTTCAACGATTCTCACTATTAATGCCTTTTCCTTTGGGAAATTTTGCACAGGCTTTGGTAAAGGATAAAAGTGAGTACAATGGTGGTCTCTCTAAACAAAATAATCCTTTGGAAAAAACCCCACCACAGTGGAACCAGGAATTCCATTGTGCTCTCCTAATCACATCACATACAAGAAAGTTAGACAATTCAGAGCCTGAGGTTATTAAGGGCAAGAGTTCAGTTAATAAATACAGAGAAATCAGAATGGTCCAGAGTAAGACATCAGAACCTTCCCTTTTGGGAACCTTATGAGGGAAACAGGCCCATAGAGTAAGACTAAGAAACTGCACTACAGCGTCTGCTCCGTGGAAGTCTTTTTCCCAAGGTCAGGCTTTTGGATAAGGGTCTCCATTCCCTGGGGGCTTGTGAAAAGTTCCTGCTGGATAAAGCAGTCATTCTTATCTCTTACAAGAGGGACTTGTGGGTCCTTCCTTAGGACACAACTGGTGCCTGTTGTCAAGGTCAATGCTAGATTCCTCAAGCCACACCCCATCTCACGTGCCCTCATCTCCCTTTAATCCTCTGTGCAACTGTAAGGTATAAAAGGTGTACTTTTTTTTTTTTCAATTGAATGCTGCCGGCTGCAGTCTTGATTCGTCTTCAGACCTTAATCAGGTCGTGTCACCACCATGTCCCTCCCCATCCACCCCCCCACACACACACATCCAAATTAGGCTCTGGAGGGAACATTTCAGTTTCACTGTTGATGCTTTTTCTCCGGCCTTCCTAAGTTACCTAATGTTATAACTGTGTGCGTGTGTTTAAGCATTCCTTTCTTCAAAATTGTTAGAACTTATTATGATTCAGACACACAGTGTACATGTTCATACAGTTTGTAATGATCTGTTCTGGCCACACCCACTCCCTCCCCTGTCCGCTGAGGCAGGCTGATCTTCAGCTTCCAGCCTGAGTTTCTTCCTTTTCTGCCTCTCCCCACTTCTCCCCTTCCCCCTTCTGTCTCTCCCTCTCCCTCCCTCCCTCTCTTTCTCTCTCTCTGCCTTTCTCTCTGCTCTTCTCCCCTTCTTCCTTCCCTTCCATAATCCACTTAATAAATATCCAGCTGCACTCTGCGTGGCGTGCCTATCCATGTCTCTCTTGCCTGCCTCTGTGTGTCTCTCTGCCCTGGACCAGCCACCGCTCGGGGACCTGCAGCTGTCCCTGCCTGGGACTGGCTGCTCTTGGGACCTCCTGCCCACTGCCTGCCACCACATGGCCCGCTGCCTGCCACTGCCAGGGATCCTGCAGCATTTTTATTAATCCATTACATAGTTTTGCTCCAGGATAGGGTTAAATGCCGTCTTTTATTGAGTGGACCATGGCCAGGATGGGGTTAAATGCCCTGTTTTATTGAGTGCACCATGACCAGGATGGGGTTAAATGCCCTGTTTATTTAGTGGATGGCCAGGATGGGGTTAAATGCCCTGTTTTATTGAGTGGATCATGGCCAGGACAGGGTTAAATGCCCTGTTTATTGAGTGGATCACGGCCAGGACAGGGTTAAATGCCCTGTTTATTGATTGGACGGCCAGGACAGGGTTAAATGCCCTGTTTATTGAGTGCACCATCGCCAAGCATGAGCTCACTGTCTGAGGAAATGAAGCTGCTGTGGAGAAAACGACCTGCTCTGGCCGCCAGTTCCTGGCTGGAGAAGTGCAGGCCCTGTTTGATTTGCTTGTGTCTGTGGCCGCTGGAAAGTTGTCCCCACCCAGACCTTGACATTTTTGGCCTTAAGACAAAGTTCCAAAGCCAGAGTTCCCGCTCTCTCCTGGCTAGTTTGCAGTTACCACTTGCCTCATGTATTAGTGAGAAAGCCAGAGCTGTTGGGAGCCTCACAGGAGCACAAAGGTCAATGAAGTAGGAACTGGCCTCCAAATAGAAATAAATGGGCGTGTGTGCATTTGTGCGTGTGTGCATTTGGGCGTGTGTGCATTTGGGCGTGTGTGCATTTGTGCGTGTGTGCGCATGTGTTCCCCTTTATGGGCTCAAGTAAAACTTCCCATAGGGCCTAAGACAGTTAGCCAGGAGTGGCTAGATTAGGAGCCTGGGAGACCTCATCTTGGCCATCCCACCCTGAATGTTCCTGATCTCAGAGCCAGGGAGGAAGTTACCTTGGAGAAAGTACCTATTTTCTGAATGAAGAGTTTATTGTATTCCTTATTTTGAGGAATCATAATTGGTCTTGACTTCCTGTGCCCGTGAATCTCTTTAAAACTAATTGTAAAACAAAAAACTGGGCAGTGGGTGGCACCTGCCTTTAATCCCAGCAGATTAAAATTGGAGGTCAGATCTCTGAGTTGAAGGCCAGCTTGGTCTACCAATCCAGTTCCAGAACATAGAAGACTACACAGAGAAACCCTGTCTCAATAAACAAAATCAAAAAACTGAAACGAAAACTAATTGTATCTGTGATCATAATAGGGCCAGGCTGTTTCGCTGTGATGCTGTCCAAGTAGATCTGAAACCATTTTTTCAGTGGTTCTGTAGCCCAAAGGAGAGGGGGTGTTAGTCAGAGTTATTTCAGCTGTAAGTAAACCTTTGAATCCAATGTCAGAGGGTAGGGGACACTGTTAACATGTGCAAGTGACTGGTTTCAGTCGCTAACACTGAAAACAAAAACCAAAACTATAGCCTCAAAAGAAATGGAAAGGAATATAAATCAGAGTGGTCATGCCCAGTGTGGTGGCTTGAAGGAAAGAGGCTCAGCAGACCTCTAGAGGGTAGAAATCGTCTGTGTTGTCCATTTGTTTGGTTGGTAGCTTTCTGAGTGAGGTCCAGGCTTGCCTTGAACTCCTGATGTTCCCAGTCCAGATTTTAAAATGCTCCTTAAGATGTGTGCTACCATGCCTGGCTAAAAGTCTGGGTTTTAACTGAGGTGTTAAATACAGGAATGCAGGTCTTGTGGAAGCTTACTGAGGCCTGTGCGCTTTATAAAATGTAAATATACCTTGATTAGAATGTGAAAATTACTTGAAATAGCAGAATAAAATTGAGTATGGCCATTGAAGCAATTACATCATAGTGCCACCTCTGCCACCAACTTCCAGTTATATATAGGAAAGGTGTTTAACCTTTGACTTCTGACCACCATTCTGTTCTACAAAATAAAGTCCCCAACAATTAGGATGCTCGGGTTTTTTCAAGTGTGAGGTAGGATTTCTCATTTTAAAAAATTGTGTGAGTATATACATGGTGCTAGGAGTCAGACTCAGCATCTTGCACATGGCTAAGCAAGTATTCTCTCTACTCTGAGCTATTCCCCCAGCCCCATAAAAACAAAAACAAAAACATCTCTTAATCAGGTGGACTGTGGTAGCATGTACCTTTGGTCGGGGCATGAGAAGCAGAGGTAGACAGGTATCTGTGAGTTCAAGGCTGGCCTGGTCTACATAGTGAGACCCTGTCTCAAAAGCAAACAAAAAGTAAATTAGACCTCTTAATTGGATATATAAAATGTAATAATCTGTCCTGTCCCTTTAAGAGACAAGCCCTGCCCACTCCCTTCCCCATCCACTGAGGCAGGCAGATCTTCCTTCCTGCTTGCAGCCTGAGTCCCTTCCTTTTCTATCTCCCTCCCCCCACTTCTCCCCTTCCTTTTCCATCTCCCTTTCCCCCTTCTGTTTCTCTCTCTCTCTGCTCTTCTCCCCTTTTCCCTTTCCCTAACATAACTCACTAAATAAATATCCAACCTCACTCTGCATAGCGTGCCTATCCATGTCTCTGTCTCTTGCCCTGCCATGTGTCTCCCTGCCCAGGACCTTTAGAGACCTGCCGTGTGGTTTTGTGGTGTGCCCATCTGTCTGTCTCTCCTAGTGGCCTGCTACAGCCACTCAGAGACCTGCGCCAGTCCCTGCCTAGGACTGGCTGCTCTCGGGACCTACTGCCCACTGCTGCCACTCGGAAACCTGCAGCGTTTCTGCCGCTGCAGCTGCCGGGGATCCAGGGATCCTGCAGCAATTTTACTTTTACCATTACATTGGTGCCATGAGACTCGGGAGGCTCTCCCGCTCCGAGCTCCTCTCCTGGTGTCGGGATCTGGAATCAGGTATTTTTTCCACAACAACCACATGTTCCATATGCCTGAGTATGATTTCTCCGTACAACACTGGCTTCGATTGGTGAGCCCCCCCCCATTCTGCTATGGTTGAGTCCTTCACTAACATTCATCTCTGGATTGCTTCCCTTAGCTAAAATTGTGACCAGACTGACCCAGGGTCAGTCCTCCCACACTAGCACTGCACACTCTGTGCAGTGCATTCAACTGGGGGCCCAGGGTCCCTCAGTTTTTCTTTCTCTTTTTTTTTTCTTCCTTTTCTTTTCTTTTTCCCCCTGCTGTGTTGCTTGTTTTTGTTTTGATAAAAGCCACTTGGAGGCCTTGTGGTGTCACTGTTTCACAGGTTTTCAGTTTCAGCTATGGGTAGCAAGCCATCCATGTCCATCCCCTCTGGGATGGATGACTTTTAGAGGCCCTAAAACCACAGGCCTTAATGCCCTACTTCTTCAGCTCCTACCCTCACTCTGCCAGTGTCGTGCTGGCTCCACTTTTACCGGAGCTTTCTAAGTGTCAGTGCACAGGCAAATGGAAGGAGTATCCTCAAACTGTCCCTGCCACTACTGCTGCCAACAAGGTTGGTCAGATCCACGAGGCAGCTGTTTTCAATTCTAGCCTTTTGCTTCCCACCGTGGCTTGTAGCATGGCGGCTCAGAGACAGGGTGGATCATGCCTCTAGGTCTCTCTTATTATTAACCTTAAATTCCCTGCAGCTCAAAATTGTGGCTTTTCCATACAACATGTGATTGCTGCTATTTTGATGAGGTCAGGTGACCTTACCATCATCTTAACTGAGGTCAAGTGACTTCATTCACCGCCATCTTAACTGAGTGGCTTTTCCATACAACATGTGACTGCTGCCATTTTGACTGAGGTCAGGTGACCTTATCACCATCTTAACTGAGGTCAGGTGACTTCACCACCATCTTAACTGATAGCCAGGTCAGGTGGCCAATTCTTGCCATCTTTACTGAAGTATACCCTGCCTGGCCTCCCAGTTTACTTATGTTTTTGTCTCTAAATTCCTCTTGCTGACTCTGTTGCATGTCTGTTTTGTGCAGTGGCATGCCTTTGGTAGGGCCCACCAAGAGCATTCACATTGCCCAATTCCTCTTCACTGTGTGTGTGTGTTCATACATGAAACTTAAATGTACCTATGTTTACTGTTAAATGTTATAATTGTATGTTCATTGTATTTCAGACTACAAAAACAATAAGTCTCATGTTTTTAACTGGTATGTACTTTAAAGTCTCTTACAAAAATACTTTACATTTAATCCAACCCTCATTTAAAATATATTAAGCTGTTCTCTACTATTGTCAGTCCTGCTGTTACCCTTCTATTGCGAGCAGTTTTTTCTTCTTTCTGTCTTTTTATGAGTGT